>CAUYLG010014284.1:0-16054 GCA_963573385.1 Cacajao melanocephalus | reverse complement strand
GGCTGCATAGTATTCCCTGGTGTATATGTGCCACATTTTCTTTATCCAGTCTATCGTTGATGGGCATTTGGGGTGGTTCCAAGTCTTTGCTATTGTGAACAGTGCTGCAATAAACATACGTGTGCATGTGTCTTTATAATAGAAAGATTTACAATTCTCTGGGTATATACCCAGTAATGGGATTACTGGGTCAAATGGAATTTCTATTTCTAGATCCTTGAGGAATCTCCACACTGTCTTCCACAACGATTGAACTAATTTACACTCCCACCAACAGTGTAAAAGTGTTCCTATTTCTGCACATCCTCTCCAGCATCTGTTGTCTCCAGATTTTTTAATGATCACCAAGAGAATGGCTATTCTTTATTGAGTGTTTATTATGTACCGACCACCGTGCTAAACCAGACCATGCATTTGCCCAATTAATCCACTTCTCTGTGTGGAAGGTTACCTTTTTAATACCTATGTTTTAGATGGAAAACTAAGATTCAAGGTGGTTAAGTACATCGCTCAAGACCGTACAACTTGGAAGTAAGTAAAGCTGGGATTTGAACTGACATGTTTGCTACAACACTCTGCATAATTATATGAGAGTCTAAGAGCTGAGTGCAGGCTCTAACGGTGCTGGATGATCAATACCAAGTAGTTTTCTTTGCCCTCACAGGGAGGAGATCAGAGGGATGCCTTGGCAAGGATCTTCACTCCCTGGGGTTTGGGTTTAGTAGCAGATCAGAGTCGCTGAAGACCTAGCCTGAGGGTGAAAGAATGGGCGCTGTCCTGTGCCTCTCAGTCTCCAGCATGTAGTTAAGATGGTATTGGGTCATTTTGGAGCCAGAAACCCAATAAGCTACAGGCAACATGAGACTATTCTAGAACTTTGAGATTTCCCCTTTCTGTCCCATTGCCTAATTCCCCAGAGCCACTAGCTACCAAAAGAGAAGGCGAAGGAAGCTGGAACAAAGACAGGAAGCAGGCTCAATGTGTGTGACAGAAGATTCTGAAATCCCTTCAGACATTAGGCTCTTCTGCCAAGTCAAGTTAGATAGAGAGAGAGAGAGAGAGAAAGTGTGTGTGTGTGTGTGTGTGTGTGTGGGTGGGGTGGGGTGAAGATTTATTCCATCATTCAAGAAATATTTGTTGACACCTATCTATGTGCTGTGTCCTTAGTCCCTAATTCATAGGCAGGATATTTTATATAGTGCCATTTATTAAGTGCATTTTACATGTCTGGCACTTCAAATAAATTAAACTTTTTTTTTTGAGACAGAGTCTTACCTTGTCACTCAGACTAGAGTGCAGTGGCAAGATCTCAGCTCACTGCAACCTCCACCTCCCAGGTTCAAGTGATTCTCCTGCCTCAGCCTCCCGAGTAGCTAGGATTACAGGCGCCCTCCACCATGCTCAGCTAATTTTTGTATGTTTAGTAGAGACAGGGTCTCACCATGTTGGCCAGGCTGGTCTCAAACGTCCGACCTTGTGATCTGCCTGTCTCAGCCTCCCAAAGTGCTGGGATTATAGGCATGAGTCACCATGCCCAACCAAAATTTTGTTTTTATAGCAGAGTGGGCAAAACTCAAGATTCTAGAATTAGATGATGCTTTAAATCCTGGCACTGCTCTTTACTAGTAATGCGAACTTGGGTGAAGTACTCAGTTTTTCTTAATTTCAGTTTCCTAACCTGCAAAATGGTCATTTTGCCAGAAAATATTCTCAGAGAACAATGTACTTCTGCATAATGGCATTAATCTTCATTGCAGTTATATTCTTTGTGTGCTTATCTTATTAATGACTGTATTCACTGGTAATAATAGTTAACAATTATAGAAATATCTACTTCCATTTAAGATGTAGTGAGATGTAAAAGGCCTTTGTTCCTTTGGTAACAACAAGAAAAACTTATACAAAATAAAAGTCAGACTTTCTGTGGTGCTAGGGAAAGCTGTAGAATCAAAGAAGCCTCAGTGAACTGAATTCCAGAAACAAGAGCTATGGCAGCTCCGCAACTGGAGAGGTGCCATTCTGTGTGGGTGGACAAAGGAACATCAACCATAGACGGAGAGATTTTGCAAGGACAAGGGAAAATTATTCCAGACTTGGACCAGAGTATGGGATGGCAGATCAAACAGGTCTGGGTGAGTCCTGAATCCAAAGAGAAGTCGCTCAGGCCAGCAAGATGGATAATCTTAGATGCAAGAATAGATCATTCGGTCCAGCAATTTAGCAACTCCACCTGTCCTGCTCGTCTTTTCCTAGAGGGTAGTGATAGTGGAAAGATACATGAGCAGGGAAAACTTGCATGGTCTCATGCATTTTCACTGTGATTTGGTTATAGGACCCTGAAGTACTTGAATTAAAGTGTGAACCAAAAATATCTGAAACTGCAGCCATCTGCCTCCTACTTCAAACAGCAAGATTACAAATACAGAGCATGTTCGTGGTTGGCTAGTTACAGGTAACTCAATTTAATTAAAATTGTTTCTCATCACCAGCTCAATTACACTCTAAGAGAAATCTGAGTGATCAGCTTCTCAGTCTAACTACCAGATAGCATAAAGGGTTTAGATGTTCTAAAAAACAAAAGTAAAAATAAAAATTACTCTTCAACTTCAATTGTTATGCACACTCTCAAGAATATAATATAATCAATCACTAGACAAGAGAATCAATGGGAAAAATGTGACCCACAGTCAAGAGAATGCACAAGCAATAGAAGCAGACATGTTCCAATTAAAATTAGAAAAAAACCTTTAAATATATATGACTAGATTACAAAATTTATGGGAAATAGAATGGATGAAAAAGTGGGGTATTTCAGACTATCAATGAAAGCTCTAAAAAATAAAATGGCAATTCTGGAGATAAAAATTAAAATATCATAACTGAAAATTTACTGGATAAACAGTAGATACAACAAAGCAGAAAAGGAATCAGTAAACTTAAAGACAAGTCGAGATAAATTGAAACTGCAACACAGAGGGAAAGAAGATTTTTTTAAAAAATGAACAGAGCATCAACCTGTGGTATACCATCAAGTAGTATACAGATGCAGAACTGGAATCTGATAAGGAAAGGAGAACATAGTATAAACACACAAAAAAATCACAGTTAGGTGTATTACAGTAACATTGATACAAACCAAGGGTAAATAGAAATAACCTAAAAGTATTCCCACCAAAATGCATTACATATAGAAACAGAATAAAAAGAGTGAAGGCTAACTTTTTTTTTTTTTTTGAGACAGAGTCTTGCTCTGTCACCCAGGCTGGAGTGCAGTGGCGTGGTCCAAATACAAATAAACTAAAATACAAATAAAATTTCTGTATTTTAGTAAAAACGGGGTTTCACCGTGTTGCCCAGGCTGGCCACGAACTCCTCAGCTCAAGCAATCTGCCCGCCTCGGCCTCCCAAAATGCTAGGATTACAGGCGTGAGCCACCGCGCCTGGCTGGAATGAAAGCTAACATTTTACTGGAAACAGTGCAAGTCAGTAAACAATGGAAAGTATCTTCAAAGTGCTAGAAGAATCCAAAGCTGCCAACTATGAATTCTTTATCCAGTAAACTCTCCCTTGAAAATAAAAGTAAAATCAAGATATTTTCAGGCTTGGCACAGTGGCTCATGCTTGTAATCCCAGCACTTTGGGAGGCCGAGGCGGACAGATCACTTGAGGCTAGGAGTTCAGGACCAGCCTGAGCAACATGGAGAAACCCCATCTCTACTAAAAATACAAAAATTAGCCAGGTTTGGTGGTGAGTGCCTGTAATCCCAGGAGCTTGGGAGGCTGAAGCCTGAGAATTTTTTGAACCCTGGAGGTTGAGACTGCAATGAGCTGAGATCATGCCACTGCACTCCAGTCTGGGCGACAGAGTGAGACCCTGTCTCAAAAAAAAAACCAAAAAACAAAAAACAGATATTTTCGGATAAACAAAAACAGAATTTATCAATAGCAAACTCAGATAATAAGATGCTCAGGCTGAAGTGAAATTGTATAGATAGAAACTCAGATCTATAAGAACACCATCAAAGCCAGGCATATATTTTTTAATATAACAAATTATTTTTTCCTCTTTCCTTTAAAAGCAATTGATCATACATGGCAGGTGAGAATGTAACATATTCTAGCCATTTTGAAAACAGTTTAGCAGTTTCTTAAAGAGTTAAACATACATTTGTAATATAACCCAACAATTTCACTGCTAAGGGTATTCACTCAAGAGAGATAAATCATATACACACACAACGATTTTTATAGGACTATCCATAACAGCATTAGACATAGTGTCCAAAATGTGGAAACAACACAAATGCCCATCAACTGGTGAATTAATAAACAAAATTTAATACAGCCATACAATGGAATACCACCTAGCAATAAAAAGGAACAGGCTCATAACACAAGCTACAATATGATGATCATCAAAACATTATGCTAAATTTAAAAAGCCAGAATGAACATATCTGTTCATTCCGATCAGATATGAGCTGTTTGGAAACAACAAACTATAGACACATAGAGCATAGTGGTGGTTGCCTGAGGCTGGGAGAGAGGACAATGACAAGTTACTAAAAATTGGCACAGGGTATCTTTTCGGGATGCCAGAAATTTTTTGAAATTGTATTGTGGCAAGGGTTTTACAACACTATAAATTTACTGAAAATCAGTGAATTGTACACTTAGAGTCGCTGAATTTTATGCTGTGTAAAGTGAACCTCAATGAAGATGTTAAAAATGGACTGTTAAAAACAAAAATAATGTAATGATATGTGTTAGGGTTTATGTCACATACACAGGTGAAATATTTGATAAGAGCACCATGGATTGAAAGAGGTAAACTGGAAGTATAGTGTTTTAAAATTATTACGTTATACGTGAAGGTATAATATCAATTCAAGGTAGAATCTGGTCATTACAGGTGTATATTTTAGTCCCTAGAGCCACCCCGAAAATAAATAGAACAAAAATACATAGCTTAAAGGCCAATAATTCAAAAGAATTTTTTAAAAAAGGGCAGGAAAAGATAAAACAAAGAGCAGGTTATTACAAGTAGAAGACAAATATTAAGATGATAGACTTAAACCCAACTTATCAAAAATTACAATCAAATTAAATAAATGTGCTCAGCACCCCAAATAAAAGCAGTGGTTGTCAGAACGTGCAAAAAAAGCAAGACGCATGATATGCTGTTCACAGGAAACCTATCTTAAATACAAAGACAGGTAAGTTAAAAGTAAAAGGCTATAAAATGATAAGGTATGCAAACATTAAGTATAAGAAAGCTGGTGTGGCTAGATTAAGACCTGACAAAGTCAAATATGAGGCAAAAAATATTAAGCAGGTGTTTTAAAATGATGAAATGGTCAATTATTAAAAAGATATAATACTCTTGGCTAGGCACGGTGGCTCACGCCTGTAATCCCAGCATTTTAGGAGGCGGAGGCAGGCAGATCACCTGAGGTCAGGAGTTCAAGACCAGCCCGCATGGTGAAACTCCATCTCTACTAAAAATACAAAAAACTTAGCCAGACATGGTAGCATGCGCCTGTAATCCCAGCTATTCAGGAGGCTGAGGCACGAGAACTGCTTGAGCCCAGAAGGCAGAGGTTGCACTGAGCTGAGATCGTGCCATTGCACTCCAGTCTGGGAGACAAAGCAAGACTCCGTCTTAAATAAATAAATAAATAAATAAATAAATCGATGTAAGACTCTTAAATGTGTACATACTTAGCAACAGAGCTTCAAAATATGTGAACTACAAGAAGAATAGAAAAAAAATCATAATTATTGTTGAAAAATTAACACTTTCTCCTCAGTAGCTGAGAGACAAAATACCAGGAAGGTCAGTGAAGACTTGAAGAACATGATTACTCAGTTTAAGCCAATTGACGTTTGTAGAACGCTACACTCTAGAACTGCAAAATACACGTTTTTTTCAAGTACACGTGGAACAGTCACCAAGACAGACTAAGAGCTGGGCCAAAAAATAAGTTACAAGAAATTTCAAAGCACTATAGTTGAACATTTCTCATAAAGTTGAACATCTACTTATCTTTGACCAGTAATTGTTTTAGGTATCCAGTGGAAACATGCCCACGGTGACACAGACATGCACAAGAATGTTTATTGCAGCTTTATTACCAATTACCCAGAAGTGTGTACAGTCCAAATGTCCAACAACAAGAAAACGGATAAACAAACTATGGCATATCTACATGATGGAATGGCACTCGGCAATAACAAGGGAGAAACTACGGATACACACAACAAAATGGATAAACTGCAACATCAGGCTGAGCAGAAGAAGCCAGTCACAGAGGAATGTGTACTGTTTGATTCCTTTAAATGAATCTCATGAATAGGCAACACTTAGCTGGCGTGACAGACGTTAGAATGGTGTAGTCGTTGCCTCTTGGGGAGGGGATATGGCAGGAATTGACTGGGAAGGGGTACAAGAGGATTATCCGAAGTGATAAGAACGTTCTAGATCCTGCTTGGGGTCTGGATTGCCTAGTTGGAGATTATGTGTATATACCTATATATATAGAATTTTTTTTTGATACAGAGTTTCACTCCTGTTGCCCAGGCTGGAGTGCAATGGCATGACCCCAGCCCACTGCAACCTCTGCCTCCCAGGTTCAAGTGATTCTCCTGCCTCAGCCTCCTAAATAGCTAGAACTATAGGCACCTGTCACCACGCCTGGCTAATTTTTTGTAATTTTAGTTGAGACAGGGTTTCACCATGTTGGCCAGGCTGGTCTCAAATTCCTGACCTCAGGTGATCTGCCCGCCTCAGCCTCCCAAAGTGCTGGGATTACAGGAGTAAGCCACCACACCTGGCCTAGAATTTATACATGTTTATATTCACATATACTTCACCTATCAAAAATCTTCTCACTATACATTTAAGATTTGTATACAATTCTTACTTTATATAACATATACAATTAAGTATAAATTTACTGTGCATAAAATGTACCTTAATTTTCAAAGAAGAAATGTAAAAACAAAACCCCTCAGAATTATTAGTGCCAGGCACAGATCCAAAGAGTTAACATGCATTAACTCATGAAAGCATTATACATCTTATAAATAGGGAAATCGAGGCACCCCAAGGTTGTGTAACTTGCTTAAGGTCACACAACTCACTCCCCCCAGTGGGCAAGGTTTGTGTCTGGTGTGCTCACCACTGGATTCCAGTGCTCAAATCGCAGCAAAGTGTAGCTTTTGAGATGAACATCCCCGTGAGGCAAGAATCATCCGCTCTGTTGTCCAAAAGGAACCGAGGCTCAGAGAGGCTAAGTGACTTCTAGAAAGTGGTGGAGTCAGGATTTGAACTTAAGACTCAAGCTTCTGGCATTCAGTTACTTCCCTGTCTGCTCTTGGGAGAAGGTGTGAGCCATGCACAGCTCCTGGTACACCGCTGGGTGAGTTGGACCTTTTCAACTGTCCCTTTGGGAAAAGTTCCAATGCTCTGTCCAGAACCTGGTCTGTGTCGTCCCCACCTCAACCCAGGCAGCCATAGATACTCTGCGGGGTAAGGGTGAGTGATTTCAATGAATATGGCAAATTTTAGGGTGGGAAAGTTTAGGATTTCCCAATTCCTCACCAATACACTCCTTCAACAAACCTTTTTAAGTACCAACGAAGAGACGGGGCTGGGGATGCAGCAATGAACAAAGTAACGGAGTTTTCATCCCAGCATTTTGGGAGGCTGAGGCGGGAGGATCACTTGAGGCCAGGAGTTCAAGACAAGCCTGGGCAACATAGCCGAGACCCCATCTCTACAAATAATAATAATAATAGTAAATTAGCTGGGTGTGGTGGTGCATGCCTGTTGTCCCAGCTACTCAGGAGGCTGAGGCGGAAGGGTCACTTGAGCCCAGGAGGTTGAGGTTACAGTGAGCTATAATCATGCCTGGGCAACAGAGCAAGACTCTATCTCTAAACAAACAAAAACAAAAACAAAAATTTCTGCCTACTGCTTTAGCAAGGTGCATCTAGTTAATCGTGGTAGCCCAGGAGACAGTGAGTTTTGCTTCTAGCTCCCTTGAGGATGTCCAGATGGGGAACTGGCCGCTGTCTGCAACCCTGCCACGTCGCTCACTCTACCCAGGAAGCTGCAGAGAGGAGTGAGTAACTCTGACCAACCGCTGCTACCTACTGTGCCCTGTTTGTGGACCAGACCACAGGTGGGAGCTAGTCAAAGGGGTCAACCTCACCTATTGGGTGATGAGCTTCTTTGGGATCCCCCAGGAAAGGGCCCTAGACCAGGGTGGACAGTCATCTGGTTTTCCTGGGGTTGCAAAGCCTCAGGGTGGGGAATACTGGGGGCCACCATTGCTGGTGGGGGGAGGGGTGTGTGGGGGAGGAAGGGGCATCATTCTGTGAGTGGACCTGGGCCTGGTGCCAGGAGACAGCACTCTTGGTGGGGGCCAATTCCAGAATATTGGAGAGGAGCCCACATAGTCAGGACTCCATGGAGCTCTTGGGAGATGGATGGCATTGTTTTTCTGTTGTAGAATATTCTGTTTGAAGTATAGAGCTGAGCACTTAGGGACATGGAGGCAGAGCACCCTGGGATAGCGCCCTCCGTTCAGCAAGTTACCTGTCTTCTCTGGGCCTTAGGGCACAGAGGGGCATGCCTGGGAGTGTCTGACCTGTGTACACCCTATTTCCTTAGGATGGAGTCCCAACTGCTTAGCACAGCTGAAAGACCCCGCTGAGCTGCCTCAGTTTACCTCCAGCCCCACCTGACCTCACTCTTCCTCTCTCTCTCCTAGGGCTTTTGCACACATGGTTTTATCTGAAACACCCTTCTCCCTTTTCTCTCCGTCTCTTCATGGGGTGTATTCTTCAAGGAAATACTAGCTGCTGTAACATAACTCCGAACATCCACGGCTTAAGATAACAGAGGTTTATTGATTGTTCTCATAGCAGTACAAAGTGGATGTTTGTTTGGAAAGAAATAGCACCTTGTTCCCTCTGCCATGCTGTTTTATATACCAGCCCTGTCTGAAGGACTGAGCCCACACAGCAGGGAGAGGGCGAGGCCTTGCCTAAGAAGCGAGATTGTTCCTGGGGGCAGCGATCAAGGCAAGCACATGGCTCTCAGATCAAGAACTGGGAGGCAGGAGCAGAGGCTGTAAGAGCTCTCTTATCTTGCTCAAGATATGACATACTTAGGAGGCAGCAAGTGCTCAGATGGCAACTCTGTCCTGAGAGTAGCCCAGTGCTGGCAGACAGGAAGTCTAGGAGCAGGAGTGCAGGATCCCAAAGGGCAGATTGAAAGCGACGGGGTCCAGGGCAGAGCTTACACCATGGAGGTCAGGCTCTACCTTGCAGCAGCCAGAATGTGTCTCTCACTGTTGTCTTCCTGAGGGGTTTGATCTCTTTGGATATCCAGCGCGTCTCAGCTATGCCCAAGGAAGAATTTGTGTTCATCCTGGCGCCACAGCCTTAAAGAGAAACAGCAGCTGTTACTGATGGGAATCAAAAAGAGAACAATAATAAAAATAACCACGATCACAATAGCGGCTCAGATATATGGAGCAGGTGCTGCACACCAGACCGCACTATTCTAAGCTCTTCACTGGATTAACTCCTTTAATTCATGCAAGTACCCTGTGAGGCAGGTGCTATTTCTACTCCCATTTTACAGCTGAGGAAATGGAGGCAGAAAGATTCGGCAAGTTGTCCAAGGCCACACAGCTAGGAAGTGGCTGGGCTGGGACTTTGCCCCAAACAGTCCCATCACCAAGGGGTGGGGGAAACGTAGGCCTGTCTGAGCATCTGGTCTACCACCTAACCCCCACTAGGAGGAATTCCCTGCCATGATAGCCTTGGAAGTTCCAGGATATGTTTTACTGTTTGAAATGATTTTCTTTTCAGAGGTCTGCCTTTTTTATTGTTGAGGTATAATTTATATGTAATAAAATGCACAGGTCTTAAAATATAGGTCAATAACTTTTAACAAATGCACACACACTGCCCGTTGACATAAATGGAATTGCACAGTGCACCTGCCTCCCTCTTTTGACCCTCGCTCCTCTCATTGCACAGATGGCGTGAACCTGCCCCATGCTCCCCATGCCACTCCCAGAGTCCACAGCAGCCATCACTCATCAGCGAAGGCATTCCTTATCACTGGGCCCATACGTGGCTTCAGACTTCTTAACCCTATGAATTGTGGACCAGAGAACCCCTGTCAGTTGACTAAAATTGGGATGGGAGTTGAAGTTCATTGGCCATCACAGAATTAAAGTACGTATCTATTGCCTTGTGGGAGCTGCATTTAAAAACATTTTTTTTTTTTAAGATGAGGTTTCACCATATTGGTCAGGCTGGTCTCGAACTCCTGACCTCAGGTGATCCATCCACCTCAGCCTCCCAAAGTGCTGGGATTACAGGCGTGAGCCACCGCGCCCAGCTAAAAACATTTTTTATTTTGAAATAAAGACTTGCTAAGAACAGTAGCACAGAGAGCTCCCATGTACCCTTCATTTAGCTGTATCTTGCATAGCCATAGTATATCTCAAAGTCAGGAGAATGACATTGGTACAATACTGTCAACTAAACCACAGACCGTATTTGGATTTCACCATTTTTTTACATGCTCATCTGGAGAGGAAATACATAGCTCTGTGAATGGTAAGGATCGACACAAGCAAAGAAACTTCCTTATGCTACCCTCCTCCTCCCCCCGTAAATGACTCTTTCACTGATCTAAGTGCCTCTCCCTCCATCAGTACCATGATGTCTTGATTAATGCAGTTAGATAATTAAAAAACTGTATTTTAATAGGAATCCAAGCCTTAAGCCAAAAGGAAGAAGGTGTGATAGCAAAATTTTGTGAAACCTGGATTCTGTGTTTGACTCTGTGTGACCCTGAACAAGTCACTTCAGAATTTTCAGTCTTCATTTTTTATTAGTCAAGTGAGGATAATGATAATCTTTATGCTGCATAACTGAAATGACATTTCCAGGAAATTATAAAAACTCGTTGACCTATAAAGTACTATCAAGGTGTTAGTGTTGGTATGTTTGAAGGGGCTCAATGAACATCTCCTCTCTTCTCTAAATTCTGAAACAATTAAGAAACAAGATGAAACTGTTACTATTATTCCTGATAAAACGGATAGTGGTATTAAAAAGCTACCCATCAAGTGTAATGCTCACTATTTGGGTAATGGGTACCCTAGAAGCTCAATCCCCACCAATATGCAATAAACCCATATAACAAACACGTGCATGTACCTCCTGAATCTAAAATAAAATAATTCTGTTTTTTGAGATGGAGTCTCTGTTGCCAGGCTGGAGCGCCGTGGCGAGATCTTGGCTCACTGCAACCTCTGCCTCCCAGGTTCAAGCAATTCTCCTGCCTCAGCCTCCCAAGTAGCGGGGACTACAGGTGCGTGCCACCACACCCAGCTAATTTTTGTATTTTTAGTAAAGATGGGGTTTCACCATGTTGGCCAGGATGGTCTCGATCTCTTGACCTTGTGATCCTCCTGCCTCAGCCTCCCAAAGTGCTGGGATTACAGGTGTGAGCCACTGAGCCCAGCCAAAATAAAAAATTTTAAAAACTGATAAAAGAAAATGCAGCTTATCCTTCTGAGAGCATGGGCTTCTTTAGGCCAGACTCTGGAACGAGGTAGAGATCCCCAGCCAGGAGCTCTGGGCACCGTCCTGGTCTGGATGGTTTGGGCTAAGTTCCCAGCAACTGAGATAGAGACGCCGATGATTCTGAGACAGTAATTTGTGATGGCACTGGCAAGGCTTGTTGATGAATTTGATGTGGCTGGTGAGGGAAAGGGAGGGAACTAGGAAAGCTCCCATGTTTGCAGCCTAAGGAATTTGGGAGATGACAGTGTCATTTACAGAGAAGGAAAAAAATGGGAGTTTGAACTGGTTACTGGGAAGGGAAAAAAATCACAAACTGAGTGACAGCCCATGACTTCTTTGATAGATCCCAGATGGGCATTGACTCCAATTAGAGGGATGCTTAGCCCTGCTCAATGTTGAAGCACTGTCTCTATGTTCCAGGATCTTATGCCTATAGTGTCTGAGGAACCAGGCATGAATGTGGGGCCATGGGGGCACCATCAGTGCCCTTTGAAAGGTCAGCCATCACACTGGCTCCACGCTGCCCAGGCTCACGTGGTCCCCTGGACTCCACCTTCTCAATGCTAGGGGTACCTCCAAGACTTATGGTGTACCCTATAGGCCTGAGGACCCAAATAGAACACTGGTCTTTCCCTTCGGGAAAAGATAGCCTGATGGGAGAAGCTCACCCACCCTGCAGTTACCTCCTCTCCTAAGAGGCTAAGTGGCTCAAGCATGGGCTTCATGACTCCTCATCCAGTGTTCCTACTCCATCCACCTCCGCTTCAGAACAACTCCTCTCTTCCCAGCATGGCCCATTCTCCAGGGGCCGCCGTCTCTCCTATCAGAGGGGACAGTTGCGATGATAGCCCCTACAGCGACCTGCATGTGGTGTCCCACAGGACACTGAGCATTTCACTGTGCTCTCTGCTTATTTCCTTGCAAACTGTCCCAAGGTCACCCCAGGGAGCTTTACCCCAGATCACATACAGATTGTGTTTGGGAAAATATTGTTCTCTCCCAGCTGGGAGCCCAGGGTGTGCCAGAAGGCTTAGGGTAGGTGGGGAGGGGAGTGGAAGGGAACTCCCCGCTCTGTACTGAACTCGGTCCTGTGGGGTAGGAGTGTATCGTAGGCACGGAAGGACCCCTGGGAAAGTACAGTGCAGGACAGAGGCCCTTCCCCTACAGCATGAAGTTTGGGCAGCTCTTGGATGTCTAACGCTGGCTTCAGCAAGTCTGGCCTGTGAGGATGGCCAGGAAGCTGGTCTTCTGAACTGTGACCAGAAAGAACAGTCGCCACGAAGCCACAGAACCACTGAGTGGTGAGCTGAGGGCAGAGGAAATGAATCCAAGTTCAATACGCAGATGTTCCACCTCCCATCTGCTCAGAGCTTGTCCAGTAAGGATTCAAACTGGGAAATTAGATGAAGATTTTATCAATCAATAACTGAAAAAAATACAACTGGCTTTTCCCTGACCCATAAGCCAATTAACAATTTACATATTTATTATTGTTATTAGTGAATAAAATGATCACCTATTGAGAGTTTACTGCAGGCACCATGCTAAGTGCCACTTATACTCTGGTTCATTTAATTCCCTCATCAACTCCAGTGCTGTTATAATATCCATTTTGCTGAACAGAACCTAGAGAAGTTATGTAGATTACTTGAGGCCCCACTGCTAGGAACTGGGAAGGTGAGACTTGCACCAGACCCCTGCAAAGCAGGGTTTACACTCTACTGAGCTGAGACTCCACCATGCCCCACAGAAAGGTCACATCACTGAATGTCTATGAATAATCCATTGAGTCCTCAGAGCAGGAATTCTCATGCAAAACCCACACTGTTTCAATTACTGTCATTTCATCCTATGTTTTGGTTAGCAAGTTAGGCGAGATCTCCTCATCACTATTTCATGATCATTTTTGTTGCAAATTTTCTTGGCTGTTCTTAAGCAAGGACTCTTCCAAATAACCTTCATGCTCCCACTGCTATTTAACCTGGAATTACATTACGTGTATTAATTCTGTTAGGGAGAAATGACATCTTCACAATTGAGATTTTCTTTCTAGAAATTGAATGTGTCTCTATTTATTCATGTATTCTTCCCCCCACCCCCCACCGCTGAAGTAAAATGTTGAAGATTTCTCTATTTAGCATTTGCAACACTTCTTGTTAAATATATTTCCTAGGAGTTTTTCAGCTTTTTGCTGCTATTATGAGTGAGATCTTATTTTTAATAACATCTTGAAATTAAAAATAGTAACTAAAAGGGAAAACAATTTTTACCTAGTTCTTCTATACAGTTCTTTTACCAAACTTTCTTACTAGAGCCGATCATTGTTCCCCAGCAGAGTTAGGATTTTTCAAGGTAGAAAATCATACCATCAGCAGATTGTTATTATTTTTGCCTTTCTTTTCAATGTTGATCATTCCTATCTGTGTTTTCTCATCCTTGTGACCACCTGGAGTGATGCTGTCATGTGCTGAGGCTGGGCCATGTCACGGTGAGCTAAGAGCCTGATACTACTGTAGATATCTTTTGCATTTCATATTTTGCTAAGCAGTTTCTCATTTTCTATCTCATTTGATCTTCGAAATAGTCACTTGGTCAATCAATAACTGCGTGCTGAACGGCATGACACGTGTGTTTCTAGTCCTCGGGAAGTGTGCGGACCAGTGCGAATGCAGGAAGTAAACAAGTGCACAATTAATTTGACAATCACAAGCAAACAACACACAGAGCAGCAAAAGTGTAAATTACCGCCATCCCTATTTTACAGATGAGAAATCAAGGCCCCAGATGGGGAAGTGACTTGCACAAGGTCCTGTAACAAATAGGTACCAAGGCTGAGGTGCAAACCCTTCTTTGCATCTTGAAGCTGGGGAGAGCCTCCTGCCCTGCCCCCACCTATGAACATGCTTCTTCCTGGCCCCAGAGGGCCAGCTGTCTCCCAAAGCAGTGCCAGTTTACTTGGCAGTGCCCATTCCAGCTGGCTGAGGGCCGAGGAGAGAGCTCCCTGGCTTTCCTTGGCAGCCAGCCAGGGAAGGGAACACTACCATTGGCAGGACCTCCGTGGAGGTCGGCAGCCAGGCTGAAGACCTTGAACCCCACAGCTGCTGACACTCAGCAGGCACCGCTTGCCTTTGGGTTTGCTGTGTTTCTGGGTCCTACTTTCCTACCTGGCAGGTTCTGCCCTGAGAAACAAGCTCTGGCCATAGGATGTGACCTAATTCTGGGTCATGTGGCTTAAGGCCCAGCTGAGAACTGAGGCCACTGCCAGGCCTTCTAAAGTGGGAATGAGTGTGGCCTTTGGAAATGAGTGGCTGATACTCACATAGATGAATGGTTTTGTCTGTAGATGCCCAGTGGCTCCAATGGTAGCTTGGAATATGGTGGTTGGGGCTAGAACTTTCTATGGCTCTCCCTTGCTATAGCTCTCACAAAACCAATCTTAAAGCTCCCAGCCTTGAGCCCTCTTTGACCTGGTCCAGCCATATTTCTCCCGTTAGTGGCCTTTGCATTCAAGGCCAAATGGTGTTATTCCTTATTCTCCATTTGCCTCCCAAACTTACTTCCTCTGTGTGTTTGATTATTCTGTTCCCTCCACCAGGAATGCTGTTCCCTACTCACTCCAACACCCCCACCTGAATCTTTTGTCCACAAGATCAAATTCTTCCCATCCCACAGGACCCAGCTCAGATGTCTCCTCCAGCAATGTCACCCACTCACCCCAGCTGGAAGAGATCGGGCTCCCTCCAAGCTTGGTGTCAGGCCAACAGTTACTCCGGTTGGGGAAGTTGCTGGACTTCTCTGAGCCTTATTTTCTCTATTTGCAGCTCATTCACCTGTCTCAGTGAATCGTATGATCAGAGGATAAAAGAATAACAGTGGCTGATATTCACATAGTAGTTTCTAGGTGCCAAGTGCTGTTTGAAGGGCTTTACAGACACCCAGTCTTCACATCAACCCGTTAGGCTGGTGTTCTTATTATTTCCCTTCTGTGAAGAGCGAACCAAGGCACAGGGAAGTGAAGGAAGGACCTAATCAGCAGCCGAGATAGGACTGTGACTGTGGGGAGGACAGCCTGGCTCCAGGTCCCTGTCTCTCTCTCTTTCTTTCTCTCTCTTTCTTCCTTCCTTCCTTTCTCTTTCTTTCTTTCTTTCTTTCTTTCTTTCTTTCTTTCTTTCTTTTTTCTTCTTTCTTCTTTCCTTTCTTTCTCTCTCTTCCTTCCTTCTTCCTTCTTTCCTTTTTCCTTCCTTCCTTCCTTTCTCTCTCCTTCTTTCTTTCTCTCTTTCCCTTTCCCCTTCCATTTTCCCTTCCCCTTCCCTTCCCCTTTCCCTTCCCCCTTCCCTTCCCCCTTCCCTTCCCCTTTCTCTTCCCCCTTCCCTTCCCCCTTCCCTTCTCCCTTCCCTTCCCTTCCCCTTTCCCTTCCCTTCCCCTTCCCCCTTCC
>CAUYLG010014280.1:0-11204 GCA_963573385.1 Cacajao melanocephalus | reverse complement strand
AACAAGAATATCCAGGACTTGAACTCAGACCTGGAACAAGTAAACTTAACAAATATTTACAGAACTCTCCACCCCAAATCCACAAAACATACATTTTTCTCAGTATCATATTACACCTGTTTTAAAAGTGACCGCATAATTCGAAATAAATCACTCCTTAGCAATTGCACAGCATCTCACAGGTTTAAATAAAATATTGGTTGGCTGCTTGTTTGTTATTTTCATCTCTTATTCCTTCCTGTCTCCATTGTTAAACACAATTATTGGCATAATAGAGGTTTTTAATACCCATTTTTAGACTGCATTCTAGCCTTGGCAGTAGAACAATAATCCTGTTCTCTCTCCCTCTTTTCCTTCCTCTTTCTTTCTCTCGTACAGTCTTTTTTTTTCTTTCTTTCACTCTCACTTTCTTTCCTCTCTTTTTCTTTCTTTCAAAAAATAAAAAATAAAAAAAAAGAAATATTACAAAAAAATTACAAAATCACAACGTTGCACAAAAACCATTGCAGTCTGACACAGAAAAAATACTTCTGCAAGAACATCTCGCCAGCAACAGCCTGTTTAGCTTTGGACTGGTGCCACCCTTGTTATTGATCCTTTTAATTAAACATAATTAACTGAAAACAATGATGTAATCCTCTTCACTTTCTATTTAAAACCTTTGCTTTCCTCTGTCTCCCTGAATATGCACATAGTTTACTATGACATGTGCATTCCCATTGCAATGTCTGTTTTCCAATAAACATCAATTTCTTTTTTAAAGAGTCACTGTCTCTGTGTTATTTAGGTTGGCAACATGAAACTGCCATTTCTTTCTGGCTCTAAAATGATGGTTTTCTGTGAAAATTGATTCTCTAATGTGGTTCTTTTATGTTTTGCTTTATTAATCTATATGTATTCTACTTTTGACTGATAACTTATTTACCATTAAAAAGTGTCAACCAAGAGAAATATATATTTTTCCATATCTTACCTCTGTGAAAATGACAGAACACCCCAAAATGATCATAAACATTTGTTTAAAGAAAAAGGTTTTTGATAACTTTATGAGTAAATTAGACAAGCTTCTAGAGCCCTTTAAGTTATAATTAGTATTTAGAAATATTTGTTTTTAACCAAATGCAGTGCATTCTTTAAAATGCTTAGTAATATCTTTGCAAGTCTAAGAGCTGCAGTGCCTGCCAGCAAATAGTACTTGGTCACTGAAGCAATCCCATAACTCCTGTTATGATCACTTCAGTTTCCTACTGATTATCATCATGATTTAATCACTCATATAAAGCTAAGTGCTTTGAAATAATTGTCTCAGAATCTTTCAAATAGTTTTATTAAATAATCAATTGTAACTTAGCAATTTTATGGAATGTTGGAAATGCTTTCACATGGAAATCAATTTTAGTAGTGTTTTTTAAAAAAAGAAAAGTCTTGTTTTTGGCTACCACTGCAGAAATAAAAGTATTGAAGCTAAGTTCTATTTATTGTAGGGACTTGTAGGATCCATTGTGTTTACATGAATGTGGATATGTAAATATGCAAGTAGTTTGAAGTAGTGGTACAATACACAATGATGAGCTCATAAACTCAGGTTCATTTGCCTACAAGGAGATAATACATGAAAAATCAATAGAAGATAAAGATTTATCAGGTGGATTTCTTTATACGGTAAAACGAGTAGGGAGTAGGGATGATTGATTTTTCTTTATGTTTCCCTTCTTGCACTACATATTTCTTAAAAACTCACAGGGCATTAGAAATAGAATGCATTTTAAATGACGTGTATTTGATGTCCATGCTTTCAGCTATTGATTTTCAATATGTAACACTTTCCCATGGAAATATTCTTCCTAGACAAATGGAAAAAGAAGCAAAATCCATGAAGAGCATGTAAGACACTTCCATTCTTCATTTCACTTTTGTATGATATGTTAGCCCATTTTCCTGCTGCTGACAAAGACATACACGATACTGGGAAGAAAAAGAGATTTAGGGAGGCCTCACAATCATGATAGAAGGTGAAAGGCACTTCTTACATGGCAGCAGCAAGAGAAATTGAGGAAGAAGCAAAAACTATAATGAGAATAGCACAAGAAATACCTGCCCTCATGATTCAATTACCTCCCCCAAGTCCCTCCCACAACATGTGGGAATTCTGGGAGGTATAATTCACGTTGAGATTTGGGTGGGGACACAGCCAAACCATATCATTCTGGCCCTGGCCCCTCCAAAATTCATGTCCTTACATTTCAAAACTAATCATGCCTTCCCAACAGTCCTGTCAAGTCTTAACTCATTTCAGCATTAACCCAAAAGTTCACAATCCAAAGTCTCATCTGAGACAAGACAAGTCCCTTCTGCCTATGAGCCTGTAAAATCCAAAAGAAGCTAGTTACTTTCTAGGTACAATGTGGGTATAGATATTGGGTAAATACAGCTGTCCAAAATGGGGGAAAATAATGGCTAAAACAAAGGGGTTACAGGGCCCATGCAAGTTCAGAATCCAGTGGGGCAGTCAAATTTTAAAGCTCCAAAATGATCTCCTTTGACTCCAGGTCTCACATTCAGGACACACAGATGCAAGAGGCTCCCAAGGTCTTGGGCAACTCCACCCCAGTTGGCTTTGCAGGGTACAGTCTCTCTCCTGGCTGCTTTCATGGGCTGGCATTGAGAGTCTATGGTTTTCCAAGTACACTGTGCAAGCTGTTGGTGGATCTACTATTCTGTGGTCTGGAGGATGGTAGCCCTTTTCTCATAGCTCCACCAGGCAGTGCCCCAGTAGAGACTCTGTGTGGAGCTCCAACCCTACATTTCCCTTCCATACTGCCCTAGAAGAGGTTCTCCATGAGGGCCCTACCCCTGCAGCAAACTTTTGCCAGGGCATCCAGGTGTTTCCATACATCCTCTGAAATCTAGGCAGACATTTCCAAACATCAATTCTTGACTTCTGTGCACCCAAAACCTCAACACAACATGGAAGCTCCCAAGGCCTGGGGCTTCCACCCTCTGAAGCCACAGCCCGAGATGTAGGTTAGATCCTTTTAGCCATGGCTGGAGTGACTGGGATGCAGGGCACCAAGTCCCTAGGCTTCACACAGCACAGGGAATCTTGGCCCAACCCACAAAACCACTTTCTTCTCTAGGGCCTTCGGGCCAGTGATGGGAGAGGCTGCTGTGAATTTCTCTGACATGGCCTGGAGACATTTTTCCCATGGTCTTGGGGATTAACATTAGGCTCCCTGCTATGCATGCTAATTTCTGCAGCCTGCTTGGATTTCTTGCCAGAAAATGGATCAGAATCACTTGGAGGGCTTGCTAAAACATAGATTGCTGGGCTCTGCCTCTAGAATTTCCGATTCAGTAGGTCTGGCCAAGGCTTGAGAATTTTAATTTCTAACAAGTTACCAGATGGTGCTGATGCTGTTAGTCCTCTAGGTGATTTTATTTTGTGTCATATAGAAACCCTCCCTTCTACTTTAGTTAAGAGAAGATAGGACTGAAGAATGCACAGTAAACTAGAGACATACCTATTAAGAATAATTATTAGTTCTAAAATCTGCTTCAAACATCTTGAAAAATAATATCTTAGCTATGGCTCATCTTATATTTGTTTAAGTTCCTTGAACATTATATGCCATGACTAAGTACACAAAATATAATTGATGTTTACATTAGGTATTTTGTTTGTCAGCCTGGATTTGGTTTTATTGCTACAGATATACAATTCAAGGATCAATTATACATTTAAATATGATTGTAGTAATCCCAGTTGAATGCTTCTTAGGAGTTTGTTTCAATAACATTTAGCAAATAAAAACCAGAATACTCTTCAGAATAAATATCAAATTTAATTAAATACTACTTATTGGATCAACTGTCAGTACTACATAACTCAAGAGCTGGGTAATTAAGACCATTGTTTTTGTTAACTTTGAGTATACTTCAAAACCTTGTTCAACTGAGACTTCTATGCAATCTGGACTTGTCTGGAAGCTATGTAGAAAGGAAATGGACTTGGAATAATCAATTGTTTATTTAGAGAAACTCAATGAATTATTTAAGCTCAAATTGTAATTAGAAATTTGACTTTCTATTTGAGTTTCTTTCTTTATCTTTTTGTTTTTTCTTTGAGACAGAGTTTCACTCTTGTTGCCCAGGATGGAGTGCAATGGCACCATCTTGGCTTAAGTGATTCTCCTGCCTCAATCTCCCAAGTAGCTGGTGTTGCAGGCACCCATCACCATATCTGGATAGTTTTTTCTAATTTTAGTGAGACAGGGTTTCACCATGTTGGTCAGGCTGGTCTCGAACTCCTGACCTCAGGTGGTCCATCCGCCTCAGTCTCCAAAAGTGCTGGGATTACAGGCGTGAGCCACCATGCCAGCCAAAATCTGACTTTCTTAAGAATGTGTAGGAAGTCAATCAGAAAGAACTTTAGCCAATAAAGAAACTTGAATAAAATTTTAGGAGATTATGTTATCATAAATTGTTATATGCTAAATATATTTGATATGTATGTATTAACATTCTCTCCCTAAAATTACCACTTTTTCTATTAAACATCAACTATTTATCCTTATATCATTCTGCATATGTGACTTAAAAATAGAAAATATAAGACATTATGTTTTGCAAACATTCCTAAGAACCAAACAGAAATAGAAACCCAGTTTAATGTAACATGGTTATCTTTATTTAGGATAAAATTAATTTGTAATATGAATTATATGCAACCATATAAACTTGGATCCCCATTGAAATTTAAAATAAACAGGAGAGAGTATTTAATATAAAATTGTAAGGTCTGCACAGAGCTGGAAAATATGCAAAGGATGCTCAGATCTCGTTTTGAAAAATGATGACACTGGAGCATTTGTCTTAAGGTTTCATTTCACATTAAAACTGCTCTCTAATTATTAGGTGAAAGTTCTGGAGATGGTTTTTTGAAAATGTTACTTTACTTTTGCCAGGTTAAAAAGAACCTTTAAGCAATCATCACTTCAGTGGTAGAGCTAGAAGCCTTAGAATAATAGCAGATATTTCTAAGAAAAGCCAAAAAGCTGCCTTCTAAGTAAACTTGTCATAAATCTTCAAAAAGGAAACAAAGCATCTTACCTTCAGAAATTATTTCAGGAGACAGATTTTGCTTATATTCTGTGCTATAAAGCAAGTATAGAAAACAAAGGAGGAAATTATAGACTTTTGGCTGTACCAGCCTATAAAATAATGTTTAATTTCATCCATCTATGAGAGAAGCAAATTGAATTAGTTGTCAGCACGGTCATGCTCCCTCTGAAGGTTGTAGGGAGAAGCTGTTCCTTGTTCCTTCAGCTTCTTGGTGGGTCTTGTCACTGCTTGGCATTCTCTGACTTGTAGACACATTACTACAATCTCTCTCTCAGTCTTCACATCACTTTCTCTGTGTCTGTCTTCTCTTCGCCAAGTGTCTTACAAGGATATATATCACTAGATTTAGGGTTCACTCAAATAATTCCTCATGATCTTGGAAGATTTTAAATCACATCTGCAGAGACTTTTTTTCTTCAAATAAAAGTTATGTTTACAGAATTCACAGGTTCCAGAAATTAGAAATGGATATCTATCTATCTATCTATCCATCCATCCGTCTATCATATCTATCATTATTTCTGTGTTGAGACACATGTCCTTCTGAAATTGTCATGAGGCAACAAGGAAATGAATGTCCACAAAATCTTACCCGAAATGCTTGGGCCTAGAATTGCTTTGGAATTCAAAATGTTTATTAAAAAACAAAGAACTTTTTGTTATGTAACACTGTCAGCATGGACTGGGGATGCACCCCACAGTGTGACACATTAACTTGCTATGGCAAAATCTTATGATCATTCCTAAGGAACAGCAGTTAGGGTTAGTTACATACCAGTTAAGGCTAGTTACAATACAGTTCATGTCAAGTCAGCTTTCTCTACTAAAGGAGTTTCCAAAAAAAAAAAAAAAAAGACAAAACAAAACAAAACAAACAAAAGCATAGTTTTCACAGGGTTTAGATTTCAGAAATGTAACTATGGGATTATGGGCTCATACTTAGACTAGGTCCAGATTAGTGTCAGATTGATTCCACATGCCCTCTCTAAATTTCTTATGTCCATGTGTCTGAAGATGCATAAAATAATGAAGGTATATTTAAAAATAATGTTAGATGAAATCTCCAAAAATCACTCTTGTGATGTAAGGGTATAAAATCAATACTGCTGGCATAACACAAACAAACCCAAGTCTAAAAATTGTCTAATGTCTCATGAACAACGAAAGTTAATTTTCACTTGTATAGGGCCCAGACAGGTGTTTCTTATTGGCAGGCTCACTCTTCTTCAAGCAGTGGTATCTCTAACTACCAGATTTTCTCCGTCCTGTGCCTAGGCCATGTTCAACACAACAGATTCAAGGCCACTGTGCTACTTTGTATAAATTCAGCAGAAAGAAGAAAAAAAATTTAAAAAGATGAAAATGTGCTTATTCTTTTTTATCACCTTAGGAAATAACAGATACCACTTTACCTCATATACTCTTGCAAAATCTGGTCATGTGACTACATCCTGATACCAGGGAGGCTGAAACATGCAGACTGCTCAGTTCCTTGCCAATTATTTAATTATATTGGGGGATCATGAATTTTATTGAATAGTTTGCTGTATCTGTCATACATTCTAGAACTGAGATGAATTTTGTAAAAATGCAACATCAATGATGCTTATTCATACACTGCCCTGCAAATGAGGACACTGTGGCTGATTGTAAAAGTAAAACATTCCAACTCTCCCTGCAATTCTGGCATGTACAAGCTGCCTTAATCAAGGACAAAATATAAAATCACTCTCACACCTGCCATTCATCACTTCCTTTCTTTCTATATCTATTCAGGGATTTCACGTCCCAGAATAAGACCCATACTACAAGATCAAAATTACATGGAGGTGGTGAGTGTTCCACTGCAGTATGTTGATTTTAAGAAAGAAAAATAAACAAAGGTTTATAACAGTTACAATATTTCTCAAATATTTACAAATTTAGACATTTTTAATCATGAAATAAGTTGACTTTTATGGATGGTGGGAATATATTCAAATTGAAAGTAATAGTAGGAACACAAATAGATGTCTTATTTCTCTTCTGTAGACTGCAGTTCCAGAAAGGGTAGTGGGCTAATGTTTTAGATAATTTAATGGGGAAGTCTATTCAGGTTGGTGTTCAGGAAAATAGAGAAAAAATACACAGAATCACACCACTGTAACACTAATCTTAATATATTACTTAACAACTCTTGTATACTGTATATATTTTCATAATTATAGTTATAATATTAAGATTTATATCAACTATTTTCTAAGATTATGTAAAACCAGTGAGCTGCATATTTTATTATTTAAGCTGCATATTTAACATAAATTTAAATGTGAACTATGTGGTCTCTAAAAGAAAACTAAATTCATATTTATATTATTCATGGAACATAGAGGCTTAATTGGACTTTATGAAAGATCCAGACAAACTATCCATTTTAGAAAGAAATCTTTTTGAAATATCTTGGATCAATGGTTTTGAGCTTCTGTTTCATGTGAACAGTAATTATGAAATCAGTGCCAATTTTACTTATTGATTTCTAGTAGTAATACTAAAAATAACCAATAATATGAGATTGGAAGTTTAAAAAATAAAAAAGATAGGCATACATTTATAGGTCATGACCCAAAAATTATTATTTAAATTCTCTAAATATTCATTAATTTATATCTCTTAGTAAAGTTTTTCAGCCCATTTCTAAATGTCCAAACTCACCGCATCTCATTTTATTTAATTTATACCCTGAATCGTTTCATAAATTTTATCGATTAAGTTAAGATACAAGATATCATTTTTGGTTTGAAGCCATTCAGGAAAAGAGAAACCACACCAGTTATTCAACAGAGAGAATTTATTAATGAAAGGAATTGGTTAAAGACATATTGGAGGATTAAAAAGGAAAAATAGAAAAATAACACAGTAACTGCAGAAAGCACAAACCAATGCTTGAGCTTTAGGAGAAATATTAAACAAGTTTGGGTTCTTTAAACCTGGAGGCATAGAGAGGGAGCATGGAGATCTCAGAAGGGGGTTGCTGTACTGGTATCTTTGAGGAGGTTCATGGAGATGGTTCAGGGAGTTGAAACAAACTGGAAACTGAAATCAATTGTCTTTGTTAAGGTGACTGCCTGTTGCAGGTAAGATGCTGACAGAAAAAATGACAAAACAGGAAAAAGTAACTTCTTCCTCACATGCCCTATAGTGTCAGAAGCTGACAAGATGCCAGTTAAAGAAAGATAAATATAGTTTGCTCATTATTAAGCTCATTAAGTAATATCTCAGGGACTATTGGTGGGAATATATAAAAAATAAAACTAAATGCCTGTGAAATTTGACTTGATTAGAAGGTTTTAAATCTTTAAAACAAGATAGATTCACATAATAAATCTAGCAAAATTTATACTTGATCATAACATGCTCCCTAAGCTCTATCAAAACTTAACTTAGTCTAAAGATGCTTATGCCTTATGTAGTAAACAACCTACTAGATTATGCCAAAAAATTGTTTTTGGCTTACTTATAGAATTTTAAGTTCTAGAATTTTAACATTTACCATTTTTTGAAAAACAATAACATTCATCTGTCATCATCGCTTTCCAATTACCTCATTGTTTTCCCAGTCACTCTTTCTTGATTCCAAATCAATATTTAGTTTTGACTCCAAGAATTTGTTTTTCATGTTCGCAAAGTTATGATGAATGATTTCATTCTTCCCTCTAGATATATTTTATTTAGCTTAATCCATCAGACATAACTATAACTTTGTTTTTTTTAATACATCTTCTTTCAAAGTATCTGAGCATATCCTTGATGTTGTGTTTACTAGTTTGAATA
The DNA here is from genome assembly GCA_963573385.1 of Cacajao melanocephalus. Lineage (NCBI taxonomy): Eukaryota > Metazoa > Chordata > Mammalia > Primates > Pitheciidae > Cacajao > Cacajao melanocephalus. The sequence continues at coordinate 2,273 of CAUYLG010014280.1, read as the reverse complement.
TCTGTTTGAAGACTTCTCCCCCAAGCTAGAACTAATCTCTTCTGCCTCTGAAATCCCATAAAATTTTATCTGTAACACTATAATAATGTGAAGTTTCCAATCAAACCTAAAGTTATCTATGTTTACATGTTTTTCTCTTGGATCCTACTTTTAAATTAGAACAGGGTCTTTTTCCAACACTATTATGTGCCAAGTATTTTATTAGGTACTGAGAATGCAGGTTTAAATAAAACAAAAAACTCACTCTCAAGAAATTCAAGCTAGCCAGAAGTGATAAACTGTGTAATGAGTAGAAAAACAGTAATATTTACAAGATACAGAGAAAGGAAGAAAATGGTGATGAATTTTTCTGGTTGTGAATTGAAAACCTTTCAAATGCATATTGAGTTGACACTTCAGTTGAGATAAAGACGGGTGGGGTTGGAGAGTCAAAGGATGACATTTCATGTAGAAAACACAGTATAGGTGAAAGTATGATGATGTGAAACATCAAAACACATTAAAGTAATTGCAAGGAGTTCAGGGTAACTTGAGATGTGAAGGACCATTTAGTAGACAAGACCTAGGCTGTGTCCAGATCATCAAAATGCTTGAATGATGTGCAAAAGAATTTGTGCTCCATTTGGTAGAACATTCAAAACTAATAAAATATTCTAATGATAGGGGTCTTGCAATCACAGTTTGACTTAAGTGAGATCCTTTTGGATCCGGTAGATTGAAAACAGAAAGACTTTAGAATATAAGTTGCAGGCACATAATTTAATCAAATACTCATTTAGAACACTGGATTTTAAGGAAGTGTTGCAGAGAAACCCTTAAGTGCTTTGGAGTTAAATCCAGCAGTGGAAACATCCACTACCTATTGGCAGAAATATCAAAGCTGCCTAGGGGACAGTGTCAATAGTATAATAAAGGAAGCAGTGGCACCCTAACTGATCTATGTTTTATAGTAGACACGAGTGCTATTGTTGATCCAAATTCTGATGTCTCTTACTTACTAGTTCTCCAGTATTTTTTGTTTTGTAAATTAAGCAATCTACTTTCAGCAGATTTCTTTTATCTTTAACTTAGAATTATTTTCTATAAAAGCCCCATTGGCTTTGTAAAAATTTGAAGTTGAAACACAAATTTTGTCACAAAATCTGAGAGTATATCTTTAAATATATATAAAGATTCGATCAGTTCTAAAATATCATCACTCTGAAACTTTAAAATTAATGCAATATTCAAGATAATTTAGAAATACTTTGTTGAAAGTCATAGTGGGAAAATAAATTTGACATGATAATTGCATTTGAAGACTAGAATTACTAACTGAATGTATTTTTGAGAAGCACATATGAACCATAATGGAGGGTAAGAATAACATGTTTTAGAACAGCAGTGTTTTAATTTTTATTGAGATTCTTTTTTGGGTTTTCAGGAGAATGAAAACAAGAAAAATCAAATATGCATTACATTAGCATTGAGTAGAATGCTTTGAATTTTATAAATCTTCTTGCTATTCTTTTCAATAGTTTTTATGCTGTTATTTTGCCTGACATAAACTAGTTCGTGCAGTCTAATTAATATTGATGAAATACCACTATTAATTAGGTTGGGCAATAAAAATTATTGTATTTGGTAAGTGAAGCTTATTTTAGGTAGTATCATTTGTCTTTTTATATACAGTAAAATGTATCCTTTGTTATATGCAGCTCTGCAAGTTTTGGCATATTTCTCTAACAGTATAACTACCACCACAATCAAGATAAAGAACAATTCTATTACCCTGCCTATTTACCTTGCTCCCCTTTATAATCAAGAACTCTTGCCAGCATAGCTCCTGGCCACAATGGATCTGGGATTTTTAAATTTATTTTTTATTATACTTTAAGTTCTGGGGTACATGTGCAGAACGTGCTGGTTTGTTACATAGGTATACACGTGCCATGGTGGTTTGCTGCGTCCATCATCCATCATCTACATTAGGTATTTCTCCTAATGTTATCCATCCTCTATCGCCTCACCCCCTGCTAGCCCTCCCCTAGCCCCCCAGTTTCCGACAGGCCCAGGTGTGTGATGTTTCCTCCCTGTGTCCAGGTGTTCTCATTGTTCAACACCCACTTATGAGTGAGAACATGCCGTGTTTTGTTTTCTGTTCTTGTGTCAGTTTGCTGAGAATGATGGTTTCCAGCTTCATCCATGTCCCTGCAAAGGACATGAACTCATCCTTTTTTATGGCTGCATAAAAAATATGGAATGCTTCACGAATTTGTGTGTCATCCTTGCAC
>CAUYLG010014278.1:0-13761 GCA_963573385.1 Cacajao melanocephalus | reverse complement strand
TTTCTCCTTTATTTCAACCCTAGTGAATCTAGCGATTATGTGTCTAGGAGTTGCTCTACTTGAGGAATATCTTTGTGGTGTTCTCTGGATTGCTTGGAGTTCAGTATTGTCCTGGCTTACTAGGTTAGGAAAATTTTCCTGAATAATATCCTGAAAAATATTTTCCAACTTGGATTCATTCTCTTCATGACATTCAGGTACACCTATTAGTCATAAATTAGGTCTTTCCACATAGTCCCATATTTCTTGGAGACTTTGCTCATTCCTTTTTATTCTTTCTTCTCGAATCTTGTCTTCTCATTTCATTTCATTAAATTGGTCTTTGACCTCTAACATCCTTTCTTCTGCTTGATCAATTCGACTGTTAAAACCTGTGCATACTTGGCAAAGTTCTCATATTGTGTTCTTCAGTTCCATTAATTCACTTATATTCCTCTCTAAATTGTCTATTCTCGTGAGCATTTCATCAAACCTTTTTTCAAGGTTCTTAGTTTCTTTACATTGGGCTAGAACATGTTCTTTTATCTCAGGAAAGTTTCTTATTATCCACCTTCTGAAGCCTAATTCTGTTAATGGATCACACTCGTTTTCCATCAGGCCTTGTTCCCTTGTTGATGAGGAACTATGATCTCCTGCAGAAGGAGAGGCATTCTGATTTTGAATATTCTCAGCCTTTTTACACTGGTTTCTTCCCATCATTGTAAGTTTATCCACCTGTCGTTTGTAATTGCCAACTTTCAAATTAGGTCTCTGAGTCGACGTCCAACTTGTTGATTCCCAGCGCCGAAATCTGAGCAACCCACTGCACGGACTAAAACAGCGGCATTAAGATTCGCGGTGCTTTTCTGCCCGGGAATCTCCGGTCTGGCTTCCCTCTTGAATCCCTTTTTCAATCAAGTAAATAGGCGAGTCTGCCTTCCTGGAGCTCCAAATGTCGACCAAAAGGGGAGTCAGTCCCATTTACTCTGCACCGAGAACCACCGCGCCAGGGCGCCGGCAAAACCACCACGCCGACAACAAGAGTCACGCTGGCGACCCATGGGGCTCCTCCGCTGGGAATGTCCTGGTCCATGGGCAACCAAAATTCATCTGTAAGTGTGGCTTCCTCTCGTTCTGTGCACTTTCTCTGGGAGCTACAATCCTGAGCTGCTAGTAGTCTGCCATCTTGGATCTCTCCCCCTTTGCTTCTATATGTGTACATGATTAATCTTACAGATAAATATTTGTTGATGAGAGGAAATGGCATTCCTCTTGCTTTTCTTCCAATTCCAGACTTAAAGTCATTTTGTGCATCTAAGAAATGTTTCGTGAGCACCAACGGTGTAGTGGAGCTAGCTCATACCTTTTTGCAAGAACTCATTATGCACATCTCTTCCCAACTCTATGTTAAATGAAATAAAGTTGCTAACTTGAGATCAGCCGTAGTGGAAACCTTATAGTTAGGTTCTGAAGTATAAGGGTTGAGAGCCACTGCACTAGAGCATATGCTTACCCCCTAACGATCAGCTAGCTCTACTGGGTTCAAATACTCAAGAGGTTCCGCCATGGGCAGTTGGAGCTTAATGCAGTCAGGTATTACAATCCTATGCTCATAAGGGGCTCTGTGATCATTATCATCATTATTAACAATATTAAAATGGACTAATAAAGAGTTAACACTTATATAGCACTATGTGCCAGACAGTGTTCTAAGTGCATTACATAAACATACATAAATTAAGGCATTCAATCTCCATAACTTTATGAGGTAGGGACTACCTCTCTTACCCTATTTGGCAGAACCTTCTACCATCCTTGTTTTCAGATACAGAAACAGAGACACAGAGAAGATAATAGCTAACTTCACTGACCACTTACCCTCTGCCAGTTTCTAGCTTTAGTAAATTCCCCACATGCATCTAATTCTCACAACACTTAATGAGTACAGTGAGGCCTCAGTGAGGTAGGTCCTTTTCCAAAGTTCATGCTGCTGGTCAGTGGCATTACTAGAACAGTATCCCAGGTCTTCACTGATCTAAAAGTCTGTGGGATCTGGCTGTCAAGACAGGTTAGCAGCTTTTTCTTTTAACAGTATGGGCATAACCTCATTATTATACTGACTTTATAGACACTTTTATGGTGAATTAAAGGAGTTGGGAAAGAGAGCATTCTTTGAAAAGCCTTTGGAAGCCCTCTCTTGATGTAAGTGGGAGATATATGTTTGAAACAAATCCCCCTAAGTGTGGATCTAATAAGTTAGGGTGGGAACTCCTCTCATGCCTCCCTCAATTGACTATGGATTTTTCAGAGAATGAAACAGTAGAGAAGGGGTTAGTTGTAAGGGTGCCCTGGCTGAAAATATTGACTCCCTCTTAAATCTAAGAATGTTCTGAAACAAGCCTCAGAGCACATGAAAAAGATATTTCTGATGCATCTAGACGTAAGAAGCAGTACCTTTGGGTGAAAAAACACTGATTTTAAGGGGCATTTTTGATGGATTAAGGAGACAGAAAAACCTTAAATTTGGAACTGTCCTGGAAAATCTGTTCACTATGCACTAGCTGGGAGGCTGGTCAATATGAGAAAAATTTTAACCTTTTCTTCTAGGAATTACATGTTCCTAGAGACAAGACAGGAAAGCTCTTGCTATAGTTCTTTTAATTGCCTAGGAGACTAAGAATATTGTTCTCTTGGGCAGAGTTTTGGATTTCTCTAGCTCTGGATGGGCAGCTGTATTTTGGGACTAGAAGATATTTTTCAGACACAGGGTATAAAGAACTAAAAAATTTATTTGGAGTGCAGGAATTTCTTATCTTCCAATAAAATTAATGTTATTTTTAAAAGCACAGATATAATAATCAGCAATAATAGATATATGGAAAACCACACAATAAATAATTTGTCAATGTTTAGCAAAAGAAGAGAAATGTAAGGGGCAAAGGAATAAGTAAGGTGACAAAAGCCATATCCATCTGTAGTGACAAATATGGGCTCCTTTACAGGAATGAGTAGAGTATTTTCAGGATAGGGTAAGCATCTTGCTACTCAATACATGATCTACGACTAGCCACATGAAGCTTACCTGGAAGTCTGCTGGAAATGCAGAATCTCAGACTCCATCACAGATGTGCAGAAACGGCATTGCATTTTAACTAGCTTGGCGGATAATTTGTTCTGACATTAAACTTTGAGAAGTTCTGGGATAGAAGACTGATTTGAGATCTCCTTTTATTTGCTGCTCCATTTTTATGTATTCTTTAGGAGGAAATCCCTTTTGTTTGAGGGGAAAATGTCTCTACTGAGTGGTGAATGTAGAGATCAACCTTGGAAAAAGCCTGGAAGCATATTACTGTCTCCTTCTGTGGTCCCGACAGTGAAACAAAACAAAACAAAACAACAACAAAGCAACACCTAAGCCTTTCTATTTACAATACTCTATATGATTTAAATAAGAACACAAAGATAATCATTACCCTCACTCTCCACACACATACATGTGCAAGGCTTTGTAGATGTGACAGTTACTTGGTTGTGACAGTTTTGTTCAGAGTTGAAAAGTACTGAGAAGCATCCCTAAATTGACTTCAAACTTGGGGTAGGTGAGAAATAGCTGGGGGGAGTTGAATGAAGTTGGTAGAGATTCATTCTGACAGGATAGCTATTAAGACTAAACACTTGTTTGATGGTGTGGGAGCCTGGAGCACTGGCTGTAATTGAAAGCCTGAATCTCCCTTTTGTAATACAAGTTGACAGTGAAGTCTGGATAGTTGAAAGTATTCTAAAGTTGTTTTCAGCATATATTGGGATTTTCTCTTATAATAAAAGGCATCAATATAAAACCATTTGTTTTATTAAGTAGAGTATTGACAAGTGAGATCTTTGTGGCTTTCTCATTATGGAACTGAATAAAAAACAGTTAAATGGTTTGAGTTCTGAATGTGGTAAGTATACAGTTTAGTAAAAAAGAAACAGCCAGAAATAATAAGGGGTAACTACCCACTAGTGGTGGGAATAGAACTGTGCTTCTAAATGTAATACTATTATGGAGGACTTCCAGGGACTAAAGAATACCATGAAATATTATTTATGTGGATACATTCATTGTCATACTGAGGCAGTTCCTAAACAGAGTCTACAAATAATAGCTAGAACTTGATTCCTTATCAGCAAAATGATCAAGATCATTTTGATCTTGCCAAGTCTATGACTTCCAGCTTTTCAGCTGAGGTTGCAGTTCCTTAGGAGTCCATTAGGAGCCAGATGTGGTGGCTTTTACTTGTAATCTCAGCTACTCAGGATTACTGTGGTTTAAAACTGCAGTGAACTACGATCTTGGGATCATGCCACTGTACTCCAGCCTGGGTAACAGAGTGAGATCCTGTCTGTAAGAGAAAAAGAAAGAAAAGAAAGAAGGAAGGAAGGAAAGAGAAAGAAAGAAAGAGAAAGAGAGAGAGAGAGAGAAAGAAAGGAAGGAAGAAAGAAAGAAAATAAATGAAAGGAAAAAGAGAACTTTGGTGGAAAGAGGCAAGGGAATGATAGCAGTAAGATAGCTGAATAGAAGTGCCTGGTGCTGTCCCCATCCCCACAAGAAGACCCCAAAACAACTACATTTGGACTAAAGTGTCTGAAGGAGTGTGCCAGAGTACAGAAAGGGCATGGCTGAATCCCTGTGGAACACAGAAACCCAGAATGGTAGCATAGAGAGGCAAGCAAAGCATCCCACCTCTGCCACCCTGTCTCCTCCACTGGAATCAGTTTAAAGCCAGAAGGAACTTCTTTTTTTGGGAAAAACATAAGCAGGAGTTTCCCAGTAGTCCCCACTCCCACTGCACATACCTTCATTCCTTGCTACAGGAGAATCTTAGAGTCCTTACAGGCCCTGAACCCAGTTTGAGAATCTTAGATTTTACACAGTAGCATTGCTCCAGAGTAGGATCCCAGGTTGTGCATCACTCATTCCCCATGACCCAAGCTGCTGTGGAACAGCAACATCTGCTAGAGTGTGTCCTCACCTAAGCATTAGTAATCACTGTGTGCCTTCAATCCTGAGGCTCTATCACCATTCTACCATGCTCACGCAGATGGCTGCAGTTCTGCTACTCCAGCTACTTGCAGCCTTGGCCCAGAGAAACAGCCCTGACCCTTGTGCCTGAACCCATGTGGTAGCCTACCTCTCAAGAAACAGGGAGTTCTGCATAGTGAGGAAGCCAACCTTGCCTAAGGGACCTACCATGCATGCACACCCACGGCCTAAGAACCATCTCAGTGGCGCCACATCTGGTGAGCCTACCTCCAAACCAGCCAACCAGCTGCACATGTGTACTCTTGACCTGAGAACTAGCAGACCAGCCCACCCCCACAAAGCTACATCACTGCCACAACAAACTCCCATAGCCCAGGCCACTGAAGCTCTCATAGGCATCACTGACATGGATTACAAATGAAGAAACTATAGACTTTACTATTGTATCTTCCCAGAGCCATAGCTGAGATACAATATCCAACCAACATTCTAGGAACTATCTACAGGAAAAACCTTTCCTTATAAAAGGTGTTCCATAAAATTGGAAGAGACAACTGTTCCACCAAATGTACAGATGTCAATGTAGGGAAACAAGAAATGTGAAAAACAGAGCACAAAAAAAGGAGCACAAAAATTATTCAGTTAACAAGACAAAAGTAAAATAAAACTTACAAAATGCCTGAAAGGCAATTTAAAATAATGATCTTTAGGAAATTCAGTGAGATACAAGAGAATATAGATAAACAATTCAATAAAATCAGGAAAACAATTCATGATTTGAATGAGAAATTCAACAAAGAGATAAATATAATAAAAAAGAATCAAATAGAAATATTGGAGCTGAAGAACACAATGTATTAAAGAATACTATTGAGAGCCTGAACAACAGACTAGACAAAGTAGAAGAACGAAATTCTAAATTTGAAGGCAAATATTTTGAAATAACACAGTCAGAGTAAATAATAGAAATAAGACAAAAGAATGAAGAAAGCCTATGGGACTTATAGGACACAATTGAGTGAATAAATTAAAAATTGCATTATGGGAGTCATGAAGAAGAAGAGATAGAGAAAGGCACAGAAAATGTATTTAATACAAATACTAATTGAAAACTTCACAAGACTTGGGAGAGATATGATCATTCTGATTCAGGAAGCTCAAAGATCCTTAAATAGATTAACTCAAAAAGGTCCTCTCCAAGGCACATAAAATCAAACTGTAAAAAGTCAAAGGCAAAGAGAGAATTCTAAAAGCAGCAAGAGAAAGGCATCAAGTCACATATAAGGAAATCACCATTAGATCCTCTGCATATTTCTTAGCAGAAACATTACAGGCCAGGAAAAAATAAGGTGATATAATCAAAATACTGAAAAAAAAAAAGCCTGCTAGCCAAGAAAACTATATATGACCAGGTGTGGTGGCTCATGTCTGTAATCCCAGCACTTTAGGAGGCCAAGGTGGGAGGAATACTTGAGCCCAGGAGTTCAAGACCAGCCTGGAAAACATAGTGTGACCCTGTCTTTACAAAAAATGAAAAATTAGCCACCATGGTGGCATGTGGCTGTGGTTCCAGATACTCAGGAGGCTGAGGTGGGAGGATTGCTTGATCCCAGGAGGTTGAGGCTGTGGTAAGCCATGATTGCACCACTGTACTCCAGCCTCAGTGACAGAATGAAATCTTGTCTCAAAAAGAAAAAAAAAGAATACTATACCCAGCAAAGCTATCCTTCAGAAATGAAAAAGAAACTCCCTCTCAGAGAAGCAAAAGGTGAGAGATTTGATCACTACTAGATTGGCTTCATAAGAAATGCTTAAGGGAGTTCTACAACTAGAAGTGAAAGGGTGATCATTATGATCATGAAAACACATAAAAGTATGAAACTCACTTGTAGAGATAAACTCATAATTAGGCTCAGATTATTTTAGCACTGTAATCGTACTATGTAAATATTTCAAACCTCTAGATGAAGGTTAAAAGTAAAAATTGTGAAAAATAACTATAGCTAAAATTAGTTGTTAAGAAACACAATATTTAAAGGTCTAAATTAAGGTAACAAAAATATAAATTGGTGAAGAGAGTAAGGTTTAGAGTTTTTACACAACTGAAGTTAACTTGTTATCAGCTTAAAACATTCTATTTGTTGTAAATACAATATTCTTTATGTTATCCCCAGAGTAATCACAAAGAAAGAAATTACAGCAGATACACAAATAAGAAAGAGAAAATAATTAAAACTTGGAATCACAGAAAACTGCCTTGCTACAAAGGTAAACAACAAGAGAGGGAAAAAGCACTGAAGGATCTACAAGACAACCAGAAAACAATGAACATAATGGCAAGAGTAAGTCCTTATCTATCAATAATAACCTTGAGTATAAATAAATTAAATTCTTGAATTAAAAGGTATAGAGTGGCTGAACAAATTTAAAAAAATAAGACCCAATTATATGCAGCCTGCAAGAGACTTACTTCACGTGTAAGGATATATATGTGAAAATGAAGGGATGGGAAAGATATTGCATGCAAACAGAAACAAAAAGTGAATAGGAATAGCTTCTTATATCACATAAAATATACTTTGTTAAAAGCTATAAAAATAGACAAAGGTTATTATATAATGTTAAAGCAATCTATTCAGTAAGATGATATAACAATTGTACATATATATGCACCCAACACCAGAGCACATAAATATATAAAGCAAATTTTAGATCTAAGGAGAAAGATACACTGCAAAACAATAATGGCAGTGGATTTCAACACCCCACTTTCAGGAATTGACAAATCATCCAGACAGAAAATCAACGAATAAACTTTGGATTGAAACTGCACTCTAGACCAAAAGAACCAAACAAACACTTATAAAACATTCTACCCCACAGCAGTAGAATACACATTCTTCTCAACTGCACATGAGACATTCTCCAGGATAGATTAAACTGTTTCAACAAATTTAAGAAGATAGAAATCATATCAATTATCTTTTCTGACCACAGTAGTATAAAACTAGAAATCAAGAACAGGAGGAACATGGGAAACTTAAAAAATGCAAGGAAATTAAACAATATATTCCTTCATAACCAATGGGTCAATTAGTAAATTTAAAAGGAAATTAAAAGCTTTCTTAAGACAATTAAAAATGAAAATGCAATATACTAAAACCTATGGGATACATCAAAAACTGTTTTAAGAGGGGAGTTTATAATAATAAATGCCTACATCAAAAAAGAGGAAAGTGGGGAGGATGCAGAGGGAGATGGCTGAATAGAACCCTCAGAGTGTAGGAAAAACAGTCTGAAGCTGCTAAGGACACCCCTCTCTATCCTCAGGTAGGCCAGTGTGGTGCAGAGAGAGAATCTATGTGCTTCTGAGAGAGAGAGAAAAGTGACTTGGATTTTGCATTGGAACTCAGTGCTGCCCTGTCATAGCAGCATTTGGCAGAAAGATACTTGATATGATCTTTATCTTCCCTTTGCCCATAAAGGGAGCACTTACACCAGCCCTAGCCAGAGGGAAATTTTCCCTCCTAATGGTTGGGAGAAATAATGCCACCTGGGAGTTATAAACTAGGTGGTTCTAAACTATCAGTTAGGACCCAGGAAAAAGATTCGCTGCTACTGTGTTCAAGATAAACAGGATGTTGAGAATAAGAGTGTAGGCTCAGGCAGACCTGAGTTCAAACTGTAGCCAGTGACACTTGTTCTTTATGTATGTATTTTGTGTGTGTGTGTGTGTGTGTGCATTTGTGTGCATTTTTCTAATCTTTATGTATGTATACCTACTTTACATGCTCTTGTGAAGATGGTTTGAGATATCATATAAAAAGCACTTCAAACAGTACCCATAACATAGTAGTGAATGAACAAACTGAGATTTAGTAATAGAAGCAGTGCCATCAGGAGTGATACCAAAATGGTAGATGTGTAAATATTAAATATTAATCATGATAATTAATTAATAATGGCAAATATTTCTATTTCTGAATAGTGTGGCCTTGTTTATAGGCCAACTCGCCTTTATTGGTTGATAGCAGATGGGGAGCAATGGATCCTTTTCCTCATGAGTGACATAAACAGGAGAGGTAAGCAAGAAATAAATATGAAAAATTTTAAAAATACACACACACACACACACACACACACACACCCATATGGTTTATCCTACAAATTACTTGCTATTCATATTGTGCCATGACTTTTTTATCAAGCTCTGTGACCCTGAATGGGAAGTGCTAAGTTGCTTTGTATTTAATTGTTATAATTTATTGCTTTTTCTGCCTTCAGCCACTGACTGTAAATTTTTGTAGAGAAACACAAAATCACTTCCTGCTCTTGACACATAAAGGCCTTTTCCCCTCTAGTTACGCTCATAATTTTATGTTGGATGACCTTTGTTCCTGTGACTTGGTTTTATGATTTAAAAACTGCTTGGGATGACAGACAGTTCTGGAAATGATTTTTTTTAACCAATGCAAATTGCCTGAGCCCACAACGTAATGCTAGTTCCTCTCTTTATATTTCCTGTTAGTATTACCAGCGTCATGCTGCTGATAAATCAATTACTCTGCCCTGGATGAGAAGTGCAAGGCCTGTGAATATGTTGCTTGAAAAACTACCTTTGTCTCTACCAACTTTTATTCCCAACATGAAATTCACGTAAAATCACATTAAGGCAGTTGGAAATTAAAAGCAATCTGTTTTTTTGTTGCTGTTGTTGTTTAGATAAAAGGTTTGGTTCTGATACATAACACAGTCAGTTTGAGTGAAAGAGAAGAATTTTTGTACTAAATATCTTTTTATTGTACCTGAAGCTTTAACCTCCTTCTCTTTCCCTGCTGTGTGTAAAGAAAAGTAAGTATCATAGGTAAAAAAGACTGCACTGGTATGTGGAGCCCCCATTGGCTTTTGATTGCGAAAGCAAGGCCAAGGCCTGAGCATCTTGTTGACTCATTTGAACAGATGGAAAGCATGAAGATTCACCCTTAACAGCAGGTTGGAATTTGGCAACTTGAATTTATGAGATTTAATATGCACATGAATAAATAATAAAGAGAAAAACATTTATCTCCAAAAAATTTAAATAATGTTTCTTCACAAAAATCAATAAAAGCAAAATTAAAAGAAGTATCTTATTTCCTCATAAGCACTAATGAACAAGGGCACAATGGCTCTGGACTTGGAAATATAGCTTGTAAGTCCCATTTAGGGCAGTATCACCCGTGACGCCTTGGCAGACCAATTACCTGTTGAAATCTATGGAGGATTCACACACTTTTGAAGGACATCAAGTCGTGGAGAAACTTCTGCTTGTAAATCCATTCACTTCTCTCTCCTCTTTTTCTGGTACATAGATTACAGTTATCAGTTGTTCTTATGATTGGAGCCATTTAAGAGAAAATATGCTTGCAGATGATAAAGGATGACCATGTCCAGTAGTGAAGTTATTGAGGTTATCTCAAAGGCCTTACAAAAGCACGGTGCTAACCTGTATACAGATTCATGGGAATTTTGTGCTTATTTCTTTACATATTATCCACCTACATGGAGAACAAAATATGAAAATAAGGGGGCAGAGCAGACATTAAGCAGTGGAAAACATTTTCACGCAGTATTTTGTTAGCGTTCCAGTATCCTCTGATTTATCAAGGCACGAATACTCACAGCTGGTGCATATTTTGATGCCAGAAGACTGGCATGGCTGAAATTGGAAGTCACCATGCCTCCCTGTATCGATTTACTGTCCTCATTGCCCCATGCAACTTAACATAAATTTGGATTTTGGAAAGAGTGTATTTTTTGGACTGTGGGCTCTTTGAGATTAAGTGTAGGTCAAAGGGATGCATGGCTGAGCATTGTTAGGTACAATGAAAATCCTGCTAAGTGCCTGTCTTATTTGTCAACCAGGAGGGATAGGTCTAAGGCTATTGGCAGAAGTTCAGGCTCTTCCGAAACAAGGACGATCTACCAACCCAAGAGCCAAAAAACAGCGAGGAAACATGCGCCAGTTTTCTTCCTATATTGGCCCATTGAGTTTTGGTCACCCATTCTTAACAGGGTCATTTTCTGGCTGCTAATAAAAAGAGCAGGCCCAAATTTCCGGTTCTTGAGGGCCATTAGGAAGACAAGGGAGAAATTACAATACAAACAGAGTCGTTGACATAGATGCAGACAAGAATGGAGTTGTATCTATCTGAGAAAAGATGTTCTGAGTGTCTGTGATTCTTGGTATCAGTTTGAATAGTGGGAATGAAAACATAAAGTGATTTGGAAAGTTTTCAAGTCACATATGTACCAATATGTGCGTGCACATGCACACATGTGTGATGGCTGTTTGGGAATGTGTGTACGTGATGTCATGATGATATCATCTTTTGGAATGAAATATTTATTTTTGCAGCTACCTGTGAGAGTTTGAAGGCTAAGTCCAGTCCAGTTTCTGAGCCTCTTCATTCTGAGCAGAGTCAAAAATCCCAGTGGTTACTGAATCCTGAATTCACCTCATTTCCATTGACCGTAAACACCTAGTGTGCTTGGTGGTGTTTCCTGTCCCTCACGTGCTTACCAAATTGCACCTTTCCCACTTCCACTATGTTGATCCAGTCTCTCTGCCTGAGTTCATGTTTTGGTTTTGAGTTCCTCACTGGAACTAGGTTTGTCCTGAATATCTGCCCACTTGGCTGGGTTCTTAGACTGATCATGACCCCTTCTTGCACCAAACCGGCATGCAAGAGTTCCTTTACACTTAGGACATTGGACTGCCTACTGCTGTAACAAACAAACTACCATGTTGGACCTACTGTGGTCTTATTTTCCGTCCTCAATTGAACATGTTAAGGAAGATCCAGCATGCCATTCACCTGAGATTTTCTGTTTGATGGTAATCAACACCCAAGAGTTTATACGTTTTCAAAAAAAAGGAGACATTTTTGGTTTAGAATACTTTGAAATGTCAAAATGAATGAAAGTATTAACTAGTAATATTAGTGCATTAATATATAACCTAGTTACGTATGCCTCCATTTTTTTAAAGCACCAATCACAAGTCTAATGCATACTAGTCCTAGTTCTGGTTCTATTTTGGTGATTTGGAATACCGCACTGTATCAATTCCTCTTTTCATGTATGTTACAAACTGTAGCTATTGTAATATTCAATAGCAAGAGTTGTCACAAATACGTAAAAATGAGGTATGTATCTTTATGTCACATATTTATAATTGAAAATCTGTCACATGTTTATAAGCAGTCAAATAGAACAGGTAGAAAACATATTGGATTTAAATAAACCCAATTTTAGAATTTAAAATATGTCTATGTTAATGTTCTTCAGAAATAGTACAGGCCAGGGAGTGAGGTGTAGAAAGATAAAGAAAAAAGAGCTTAATTATGATGAATTGTTTTATTATCAGATAATGCATTTTCCCATAATTTCTCTATGTTCTGGGTTTTCATATCTGTAAATAAGCCAAATGTAATTTTATGAGCATGCCAAATTATAATACTTCCTAATGCTGCCAAACCAACAAAGCACTTTTTAATCTAATCAGCACTAAAGTGTTATATATATTTCTCTTTTTCACAGACTAATAACTTGTGGTTAATAATTGCCAAAATATTACAGTGGGATTTAAATAGGTTTTCTAAATATCCGGAAGAAGGGAGGGGTGGTCCTACCTTCAAAACCTGCCAGATTTGATTATTTGGGATCTCCTTAGGAACTTACGCAGGAAAGGTTGTGAAGCAACTCAAAGTCCCTCAACACACTCACTTGTGCTGTCTGCAAGATATCTTTTCTGCAGACCTTGCAATAAAACTCTTGATACACACACACACACACACACACACACATACACACACATATGTGTATATATATGTATACATATATATATATATATATTTGTCCATGTTGTTGATTAAGAGAAGCTTAAATTCAAAGGGGCTAAAATTTCAAGCTGGCACATGTTGCTGAACATAGAATTGTACACATGAGGTTATTAACTGCAGCACATGTGGGCTGGGCTCAGGAATTAAATACGAGGTGCACACTCTCCTTCAGAAAAGCAACTATACAATAAGAACAAGGGGATGTGGCATTCATCTCATGGTGACAACCTATCATTTTCTTGGTTAGTGCTGAGGCAAGTTTGGGATTCTTTTCTCTGAATTTTAATATGCAGAAGAACCTAATCTGGCAATAGATGTTTCTAAAGTTCCTAAGATTATGGTTGTAGTTTTAGCAATGACATGAAAAGCTAAAGCTGGATTCATTATGGAAAACAAAATAAATTTGCTGGTTTTGAAATTTCCAGAGGCTATCTGAAAAATAGGTATTGATATATCTCACATAATTTTTTTTGTTTTCAATATATAACTATTCACTATTGATTTTTTTATTATACTTTAAGTTCTGGGGTACATGTGCAGAGTGTGCAGGTTTATTACATAGGTATACATGTGCCATGGTGGTGGTTTGCTGCATCCAGTGCCCCATGATCTTCATTAGGTATTTCTCCTAATGCTATCCCTCCCCAATCTCCCCACCCCCTGCTATTCCTCCCCTAAGCCCCCACCCCCCAGGCCTTGGTGTGTGATGTTCCCCTCCCTGTGTCCATGTGTTCTCATTGTTCAACACCCACTTATGAGTAAGAACATGCAGTGTTTGGTTTTCTGTTCTTGTGTCAGTTTGCTGAGAATGCTGGTTTCCAGTTTCATCCATATCCCTGCAAAGGACATGAACTCATCCTTTTTTATGGCTGCATA
>CAUYLG010014277.1:0-26646 GCA_963573385.1 Cacajao melanocephalus | reverse complement strand
TAATTCCATCATGGCCCCTGCGCCCTGTAATAAATAACTAAGATCTGTTATTTCTACTACAACCCAGATGATTTGCAAACTAAGACTTATCTTGACTTCTGTAAGCCACTTAAGTAACAGTCAAAGTGACAATATATCCACTATGTGTCCTCTAGCCCTTGGAATGTCCGGAGACTTGGTTGCCGGCAATAAAGACCCTGCAATTTGGCCTACTTTTGTCTTGGTGTTAACTTTCTATGCTCGGTTCAGTACAATTTCATGCCTTAAAGTGGGGGCTGACTTAACATAAGCTTGGAATGTATGCCATTGCTTTGGTGAGGAGAAAGTGTCAAGGATACTGATATAGGAAACTGGGAAGCTAAAGGGTCCTACTGTGCTACAGCAGAAAATTTGTTAAAAACTGTTAAATATAATAACTTGACAGGCAAAGTACTAACCAAAGTGTTTACTGAGGCTGTAGCTCTGGGAGAAGAGGTTGAAAATTGTTATTCAATAATAATATTCAAGGTGGTCTCCATAGTTCAGAAATAATAGCTTTGGACTATTCTATTGCATCAGAAAAGGGGAAAAGACTTCACATGCCTTTATACCATTACACATTTTACTTCCTATTTGTTACAACTGATTCGGTGTGTTGTACATGTGTGGAGGACATTCAATTAATAGGTGATAAATTATCAGCTCAAATATGGCAGATGGAGAGAGATTCTTCTTGACCATTCACTGATTCTTCTTAATCAGTTGAAATTGCATTGTCCCTGAATATTCCTCTTTTCATAAATTTTCCATGCATTTGAAATATCAAATCTTAAATCTTCACTGATTCACCTTAATGCTTTCTTTACATGTGAACAGCAGCTATGCTCCAAGAGTCATGAAATCCTAATATGAATAAAGCCAGGGCATGGATGCTCCAAGTTTCTCTTGTCCCCTGGGTATTTTATTTGTTCACGTTCCTTTTATCTAGCAGCAATAGAGCTATCCATACCACGATGGAGCTTCTCATACTCCAAGTTTCTAGAAATGATTGAAAGTTTTTTTTTTAATCCAAAACCAGATGGAAAACAAGAAAGCATCCACTGACTCTAAAAACTATCAGAAATCCTTGCAAGGTTTCAAGGCAGACATTAACTGTTTTGAAATAGAAAACTCAACATTTATGAAATTGTGGGAAAAGCACCAAATCGTACCTTGATTAGAGGCGGTGGCAGGAGGGGCCCCGGAAACCTGGGAAATGACACCGGAAGGGGCTTCCAGCTGCTCCTGCCCCTGCTCCACAGCCTGCCAGATGCACACTTTGTTGGGCCAGGTTGATGTAAAGGGACCATCTGGATGATGTGACAGCTAGGGTCTGAAAGCAGGGAAATGTCCCGAATGGTTAGAGCACCCTGGGCTGGAAGAAAGGTTGAAACATCACCAAGATGGCACATCACCAAGATGGCACGGCTTACAGCAGATCAAGGCCTTTCCTGCTCTCACAGAAACAACCAAGGCCAACAGGACCCAAAAGCCCTCCTTCCCTTTCCTAGGAAGCCTACAAAAGGAGGCAACAGGGCTTCTCATATAGATGAGGGCCAAATTTTAAAGTGGTGAGCAGGCTGAGAACTAACAACTCTGAGAACTGAGGGGAGGACACTCATCCAGTGAAACACAGATAACTGAACAATCAGACGGAAGCTGTGAGAAGTCCACATGCTGACCTTCAGAGACATTGAAAGTGGATCTCATGTGAATAAAAAGTGTGAGAATTGAAAACTTACTCATGCAAATTAAAAGTGCAACAGATTGGATGAATAACATAATGGACACAATTAAAGAAAAAAATTACCCGACCAGAACATTTGGGTGAAGAATTCTTCCAGAAGGTGACCTGGGAGAATAAAGACAAAGCAAGAAAGAAACGTTAAGAAGCATCATGAACAGATTCACAGATTCCAATGTTCAACTTCTGTGCCTCTCAGAAGAGGGGATAGAAGGTACACAGAACAAGAGAGGTGAAGAGAAGTAATAGGGAAAAATCTCCTAGAGGGGAAGAGAAGACAGAAATTTCAAAGGACTCTCATAATTTATCAGAAAGGACTTTTTAAAAAATGATCAAGTAGGCATATGCAATTGAATTTCAGAAAACCAAGTATAGAATATAAACCTTTTCAACTTCTAGAAAAATAGACAAAGCACAATAATATATATGTACCAAATGAGTGTTAGAATTCACAAATGCAGCAACATATATAAGAAGACAATAAAAAACATTTTGAAATCTCCAAGAGAAATAGATTAGATTGGAATTCCATACTCAAAATGTAATTTCAGTATTAAGGGTAGAATATTAAAGTTTGCTGATCCCCAAGGGCTCAAAGTTCCCAATCGCTGATATCATACAGGCCATGTTTACCAACCATAATAAATTCCAGAGAAATAATATTGCACCAAAGTGCAATAAAATCATAAATTAAAAACAAACAAAATATATGTGTGTGTATGTGTGTGTGCATACATATGTGAATAAATTACAATATTTTTTGAAACTGTGAGATGAAGCTTGTGTTTAAAGGACAATTTACAGTTGTGCATGTATTCATAAAGAAATTAATAAGTATGTGTATGTATGAAATAGATTTTCAAGCTAAGAAATTGAAAAAGAGCAATAAGACAATCACTAAGAAAGCAAACAGTAGGAATAATAAAGACAAAAATAGACATTAACAAAATGAATAACCATAAAATAGTGCAGTTGATCAATACAGAAAAGCTGCTTTTTGAGACTGATAACATAGACAAAACTTCGTTACATGAGGTGAAGGAGAAAGAGAGGGAAGTAGGAAGGTCACAGAGTTTTAAATTGAATACGACATTGACTGTTTTGTTTTATATTAGATTGGTCTTGCCTTTAAAAGACCATTTTAAAAGAGACCTTAGTGCCTGAAATTTGAAACTGGCTTAAAAGCTCTGTCAGCTGGAAAGATACTTGTCAGTTTGATAATGGAAAAGAAGAAGATACATCAGAGAAAGGTAAAAATGCTGGTACAATAAAATGCTTTTTACTTGTACTGTACCGATTACATTTCGCTCAATGAACTGGTTTTTGTAGTTTACTCAACAGTGAAAATATGACCAAAGTTGCCAATGGCAGAAACTTCTCTGTATCCATCAGAAGCTCTCAGCCCCTTTTCAACAGGAAAGGAGACTTGTAGATGGGACAGACTGCCCAGCATTCCTCAACTTGCCTTGCATTGAAATGTGGCTGTGGCTCTGAGGTCATTTAAACAGAATGAGAGCAAGAAGCATGTATGTCCCTTCTAGTTCAGGGCAGTGAGATTGAGTGTTGTCTCCTACGTTCTCCTTTTCCACTTTCCAATCAGATGCAGGACTGAAATACCAAGGATAGAGCAAGTCTGACAAACTCACATTGAATGACAAGATCTTCATGGGCTTGGATCCCTGAAAGACTGTGTGAAACAGAGCCCCTTGACAACCTGAAACACCACATTCATTCAGATTCTTTTGTGAGGTTCCCATAATATATTTTTAAGACACTAAGAGGATGTATTTGTTATAACAGCTTAACATATCTCATTTAACAGCCATATAATAAAATATGTGTATATTTAAGAACAGCAAAAAAATTTGAGATTGGGATTATTTCCAACAAATATATTAGAAGGTTTTTTTAAATGATGTATTTATAGGTGATTATTTTCTTTTCTATAATTATTTTTTCTTTTCAATAATATATATAATTAAGTAACATTATTCTTAATGAGAATAAAAGTTATTTTTGAAGTATAGGTATGCATCATATATAACACTGAGGATCTTAATATGAAGAGTTAAAGAGAAAATGGCCAGTCTGAAGGAAGAAAGTATAAAAAATGATTCCCAAATGTGAGCACATAGAAACAATATGATAGTTTTTCTTAAATAGTAGAAAGTACTTTTCTAAAATGTTATTAATACTAATAAAAAATGATAGAATTAAAGGATATATTTTATACAAAGGGTATGTATACCCTTTGAATACCCATGTGTGTGTGTGTATATATATATATATATTATACATATATATATAATATATAATATATCATATGTGCTGTGTGATGTAATACATTGTATGTAATTATAATTCAGCTTGGCTTGGTGGCTTATGCCTGTAATCCCAGCATTTTGGGAGGCGGAAGTGGGAGGATTACCTGAGGTCAGGAGTTTGAGACCAGCCTGGCCAATATGATGAAACCCCATATCTACTAAAAATACAAAAATTAGCCAGGCATGGTGATGCCTGTCTGTAGTCTCAGCGACTCAGGAGGTTGAGTCAGGAGAATTGCTTGGACCTGGAAGGTGGAGGTTGCAGTGAGTGGAGACCATGCCACTGCAATCCAGCCCAGGTGACAGAGTGAGACTCCATCTCAAAAAATAAAAAATAAAAATAAACAAAACTTTAAAAACCTATAATTCATATGTTGTAATATAGATAATAAAACTCATGCCACTGGATATTTTGTCAGCTAGTAATTGAATCATTCAACTTGGTTCTTGCCCTCAAAATTCTAAATTACTAAAATTCAATTGAAGTATCTCCAGTTCTTAAGTAAAATAAGTTATAAACTTCGAAGATGATATTAGAATTTACCATTTAAAGAAATTATAGATCATAAGCCTGAATTTCATATATTGCTGGGAGATGCCCACTTTAAGTGTAACACTGCAAGATGCTGGAGGAAAGTCCCCACATCATAGCAGTCTGCAAGACCTGGGCCAAAATCTGACTCTGCCATGACCTGGCTGGGTGACCTTGAGCAAGGTATTACATCGAGCTACACCTCAGATATCTCACCTGTGAAGTGGGAATAATGATGCCTCCTTTCAGAACTGTGGAAAGAATTCACCATAGAGAATGAATCTAAACTATGCTATTTGCCCTGGGGGAGAATGGTTATTGAAAAATGATAGATCTTAAATTATGTTAATAACAGTTTCTCCAAACAAAACTCTCTCTTTCTAACTCTCTACTCTATGTTTTTGCACGATCCCTGTATCTCTTTCCCCTTCATTCTGAATAAAAATAGGACAGTTTGACCCTGAGCTGAGAATATCTCCAATATTGATAAATATTGGAGAGTTTTGCTACTCTTTTTGTATATTATCTCACCAAGACTCTGAAAAAATACAGCCCTCAAATTTTCTGGCTAAGATTGGTTAGAGGTTTTAAATGCATCCTTTATTTATGTCAATTTCCTTTATCTGAGAAAGCAACTTATTCCCTGCCTGCCCACATGTTATTCATCCAGTCGCTGGGCTTTTACAAATAGGATGCATGTGACAGTGTACTGCTATCTCTGTTGGGCACGGGTGCAATAAGTCACATTTTATTTTGTCTTTCACTGTCCACTGCTTGGAAACCTAGATGAAGGACAAACAAGATTTCTGTACTTCAACAGACTCTAATGAAAATTCCCACAAACTCTAGAGAAAAGTAGCTTTTGTTGACTCCCATGTTTTTCAAAGCAATAGACATAATTTAAAGTACATCTAAGGATAAAAATCAAAACTCCAAACTTTAATCAATAGACAACTTACTTCAGTGCTTTCTTTGACAGCTAAGACTTTGGAATAAATCTTAGTCTATAGACAAGTTATTTTTAATTGAACAAGAGCGTTTGCCATGATTTTGAGAATAACTCAAAAAAATTTGCTGTCTAAGGTAAAACAGAAAAGGGGAAACTCTATAAAATAGAATCTTGGTGAAACCAAGATACGATGATTCAAAAATCCTTAGGAAAAAAATAATTATTTATATGATCCTTATGTTTCTATAATTATTCATATGCTCTAACAATGATTAATTGTTACCTTATTTAAGGGACTCTTCCTCTTGTATTTTGTGTTTTTGCTTATGCCTCAAATGTTGATTTATGTTGTATTTTCTTGACAAGCTCTCTTGTTCACCTTCTGATTGCTCTTGAAGCTTGAAATCTACATATTATTATGTAATTTCACATCCTATAGAATTGTTCTTTACAACAATGATGAATGGTTCAGCACTTACATTTTGAAAGTAGGAAGTTTGCTGAACAAGCCTAGTAAAATCAGGGTTTTTTCTTGGGGAGATGGGAAGGTAGGTTTATCTGCAGAGGATACACTGTTACCTGGCAATAACTTGGTGGGGGAATCAGGCTACAATAACAAATCACAATGACTACGTGTCCTGGCTGATATGGTAAAATGACAAAGCAGATATCAATGCTGCCAGCACTTTCCATAAAGCATAAAATAATCACAGATTTGTCATCAATGTGCCATATGTTTTGCAGGATCTGTGGTAATTAATTGGCATGGCAGATTTAGGTAGCAGTGGAGTAAAGAGTGTAACTTTTGGAGGGGGAAAGCTACGTGTTCCCATACATAATCTGATTCATTCTCTGTGCTTTAATTTTTTCATGTGTCAAGTTCAGATGAGAACAGTTCCTTGCACTAGCCCAGAAAATAGACCTGCAGATGCTTCATAAAGTTGCAATTGACTCCACTAATGTGAGTTTCATTTTCCTTTTTTCCTGTGACCTGGAGAAGTGATTTATGTGTGCTTCTGTGTTGGGGAAAAGAGAAGCACTGAAGTTCCACTGTCACATGCTAATGCTCCCAGGGCCAAATGACAGGCAGGTGTTTCAGGATGGTCACTAGCAACCGATAGCAGAAAAGCTGCTTTCACATGCAGTCACCAGTGTTTTTCACTGGTCAAAAGATCATTCTTCTTGATATTGATTTTATTTCAAAAAAGGAACCAAGAGGAAAATTGGGTTTGCAGTTATATTTCTCAATACTTTGAGTCAAACTTTTCAGGGAGGAAAGCTTACTTTTATTTATGGACAACTTTATTGACTTGTTCTAATAAAAGGAATGTATCACCAGAGAAGTGTATGTTGAGAGAGATGGAAAGCATGTGAGAGGGCCGCCCCTGCCCTTCTGTTTCTCCAGGACATACCCATGTCAACATCAGATCAATGGGTATTTGTCCTATTTTTCAACACACAAATGGAAAGAAGAGATCCCACCATTTTCCAATTTAATGTAACATCTTGTCAGTCTCAAAATAAAGGTGGAGGGTTTTTACCTGCTTTTATATTTATATTTATACATAATATATAATATATTCATATATAACACATATATATTTATATGTATGGGAACATGTAGCTTTCTGCCTCCAAAACTTATAATATATTCTAATAATAACATGTTTTAATATATTATATATTTATATTTAATACATAAACATATTTATATATAAATTTGTATTTAATATATAAATATATGTATATTTATTTTTAAAATTAACTTATTATACTTTAAATTCTGGGGTACATGTGCAGATCGTGCAGGTTTGTTACATAGGTATACATGTGCCATGGTGGTTTGCTGCATCCATTGCCCTGTCATTAGGTATTTCTCCTAATGTTATCCCTCCCCAGTTCCCTCATCCCCTGCTATTTCTCCCCTAACCCCACACTCCCCAGGCCCCAGTGTGTGATGTTCCCCTCCATGTGTCTGTGTGTTCTCATTATTCAACACCCACCTATGAGTGAGAATATGCGGTATTTGGTTTTCTGTTCTTGTGTCAGTTTGCTGAGAATAATGGCTTCCAGTTTCATCCATGTCCCTGCAAAGGACATGAACTCATATTTTTTATAGCTGCATAGTATTCCATGGTGTATATGTGCCACATTTTCTTGATCCAATCTATCATTGATGGGCATCTGGGTTGGTTTCGAGTCTTTGCGGAGACTTCCACCAAGGTGGACAAATAGGAACAGCTCCGGAGTGCTGTTTCCAGTGAGAGAGACACAGAAGACAAGTGATCTCCGCATTTCCAGCTGAGGTACCAGGTTCATTTCACTGGGACTGGTTGGACAGTGGGTGTAACCCAAGGAGGGTGAATCAAGGCAGGGCAGGGCGCCGCCCCACCTGAGAAGTGCAACTGGCCTGAGGATCAGGGACTTTACCCCCTTGGCACTCCATCCAGTTCAGATAGTGCACTTCTCCCAAGGCCTTTGCAACCCACAGTCCAGGAGAACGACGCCAGGCTGAAAAGCGCTGTGAGTTACCACACAGATCTGTGTGACAGTTCTAGCTGGCTGGGCCACGAGTTGTTGGCACAGATCTGGGAGGAAGTTTTGACTAGCACCGAGAGGCCTGTAGGACGGATCTACCTGCCCCCCAAAAAGAGAGAGAGCTGAAAGCAGGGAGATGGATGACACGGCTTGGCAAGTCCCACCCCCGCAAAGACCAGAAAACTGAAGCCCTCTTGCTTGAGAGTTTTGCAGCCAGCACATCAGTTTGAGCTCGACCTAGGACGATTGAGCTGGGGGAGGGGAATGGCGTCCACCATTGCAAAGGCGGATTCTAATCTCACCTGTGTAAACAAAAGCCAGAGGAAGCCTACACATCAGCCCGGCTGAGTCTGAGGCAGCCCAGCAGTGCCTCTGCAGGCAGACAAGGGACAGACTGCTTCCTCAAGCTGCTCCCTGACCGCTGAATAACCAAGAAACGCCTCATACAGAAAGTTTTGACTGACACCTGGTGGGTACTCTTCTGGGATGAAGCTACCAGAGGAAAGATCAGGCAGCAATCCTCGCTGCTCCACAGCCCCCACGGGTGATTCCCAGGCAAGCAAGGTCTGGAGTGGACCTCCAGCAGTCCTACAGCAGAGGGGCCCGACTGTTAGAAGTAAAACTAAAAAGCAAAAAGAAATAACTTCAACGTCAACAGAAAGGACGTCCACTCAGAGACCCCATCTGAAATCACCAACTTCAAAGATCAAAGGTAGATAAATTCGTGAAGATGGGAAGAAACCAGCACAAAAAGGATGAAACTATCAAAGACCAGAACGCTTCTCCTCCTCCAAGGGATCACAACTCCTCACCAGCAAGGGAACAAAACGGGATGCAGAATGAGTTTGATGAATTGACAGAAGCAGACTTCAGAGGTGGGTAATAACAAACTTCTCTGAGCCAAAGGAACATGTTCTAACCCAAGGCAAGGAAACTAAAAACCTCGAAAAAAGGTTAGATGACATGTGAACTAGGATAATCAGCTTAGAGAAGAACATAGATGACTTGATGGAGCTGAAAAACACAGCACAAGAACTTCGTGAACCAAGTCTTTGCTATTGTGAACAGTGTCACAATAAACATAGCTGTTCATGTGTCTTTATAATAGAATGATTTATAATCCGCTGGGTATATGCCCAGTAATGAGATTGCTGAGTCAAATAGTATTTCTACTTGTAGATCCTTGAGGAATTGCCACACTGTTGTATAAATGTATGTTTATACTTATATGTTTATATTTATCCCCACCTTTGTATTTATATATAAATTATTCATATTGTGTATATATAGTGTGTATATACATTGTAAAAATGTGTGCGTATAAAGTGTATACATGGTATATAAAATTGAGACAGAGGTATGTAAGGTACTAAGTGTATATTAATTACTGTATCTTCGTTCTTTTTCTTGAGGCTAAACAATTATTTCCTTCTATGGGAATCTGTTTTGTTTTGTTTTCTAAATCCATGAATAATTTTTGGATCTTTCCATCCAAACTTTTCAAGTTCTTCTTGCCATCTATAAGCTGAGGAACCCTGATTTGCTTCCATCTCTCAAAATCTAACTATAGAGGTATGATCACGCTACCCGATGCTAGTGATGTAGTCCTGATACCCTTGCTGGTATGAGCTCCCTGTTATCAGGAGGAGAGCTTGCCATCACACCATAGCATTCCAGTTTTCATTCACAAATGTCCTATTTGTGGCTAGTCTGATTCTTAGCTCTCTTTTTTAAAGCATCCTCTCATTCCTAGATACTTTTCTGCCTTCTATGTGCAAAATTATTTCTTTCTGTACTTAAATGAGTCTGTGGCTACAAAGGACATCTGAGTGTGGCAGGCTCCTGATGAGTGGATGTGAATTCTACCTTGACACTTGCACTGTGCTTGGATTTAGCAATCCTTCCCAACTTTCATCTGTGGTTTCCATCCTTATTTTGTCCTTTAATGACTTACTTCTTGATCATCAATCCCTTTTATTCCTCCCACACACAATAAAATGAACAAAATAGGTGACTTGATCACACTATTTATATTCCATCTTCACAATGGATCCAAGTTAGAACCGTTTTGAATGCCAATTAAATTCCTCTTACAACTCTTCAACCAACTATACACATTTACTTGACTTTTTGTTTATTTCATTAAATTCTAGCACATTCTAATTTGTGGGAATAGATGCATTGATCCCAAACTACAAATGATTAACTTTAGATACTATAACATATATTATTCATAAAATAATATTTTTCTTCAAATTATAGACACCTTAAACAGCTAAAATTAATATTGAATAATTGAGTTAATTTTCAAATAAATACCATACATTTGTGAGGTTTTGACAATTTTTTAACTTTTGGAAGAAGTTTCAGAGCTATTAATGTAAGAGGCTTAACTTCGGATGTTACTCTTCATTACTCTATCACCTTTGCTTTATGATGAATATATTTGATCTTATTTATGCAATAATGAGCACTTTTTCTGAGACAAGATCTCACTCAGTCACCCAGTCTGGAGTGCAGTGGCATGATCTCAGCTCACTGAAGCCTTTATCTCCCAGGCTCAAGCAATCGCCCTACCTCAGCCTCCCAAGCAGCTGGGAATATAGGTGTAGGCCATCATGCCCAGAAAATTTTTATGTTTTTTTGTAGAGATGGGGTTTCACCATGTTTCCCAGGCTAGTCTCAAACTCCTGAGCTCAAGCTATCTACCTGCCTCAGCCTCTCGAAGTGCTGGGATTACAGATGTAAGCCACCACACATGGCCATGAGCACTTTTTAACATACCTTTCTTTATCCACCAGTTAGTCATTGAATGTATTAATTAGAAAATTTCTTTTGAGGAGTAAAACATCCTTTTATAGCTATTCAATTGATAGTATACATAGAGTACTAGATATAATTTCCCAACTATTTTAATCAATTGTTATCAATTATTTTAAGAGTTGTTAATACAATTTTTGTTGCATTCAAATACATCTGTCACTTCAAGTTATGTGTGGGTCATGTACTGACAAGTTTAGCTATATTGGTGAGAGAAGTGTCTATCAATATTAATATCAGTTTGTAAGCCTTCTTTGGATTCACATAATGTAACCCTGTATAGATGATGAGAATATCACTGTGTCAAATTGATTAGAATAAAGGTATTTAACTAGTTACAGTAAGAAAACGTGGAAACTCTGCTCTTCACCTGTAACTGAAGACTGTAGCTCTTTCATGATCCTCTAAGCACAGCATCTGTGCATGTAGCCTGGGGAGAATCTGATGGTGCAGTTTGGTGTCTTGTATGTGACTTCAGAATGAAAAGGGGCATTCTTCTTAAAGATATTCAACCTCAGAATATTTTTCTCTATTAGGTCAAGATTGGCAGAGTTGACTGGGTGCAGTGGCTCACACCAGTAATCCCGATGCTTTGGGAGACTGAGGCGGGAGGATTGCTTGAAGCCAGGAGTTCAAGAACAGCCTGAGCAACATAGCAAGACCCCTCTGCAAAAAAAAAAAAAAAAAAAAAAAAAAATCCAGGCCTGGTAGTGCATATCTGTAGTCCCAGTTACTCAAGAGGCTGAGGTTGGAGGGTCACTTGAGCCCAGTTCGAGGCTGCAGTTAGCTGTGATCACACCACTACACTCCAGTCTGTGTGACAGAGTGAGATCCATCTATAAAAACAACAACAACAAAAAGTTTGACAGAGCTAATTAGGAAGTGACTGTTAGAAACAGAACTGGTTTGCACTAAATAACTGCTAATTTTAAGTGTGAAAAGGGCATCATTACGGTGGGGAGCTAAGAACCCAGTAATTACTCTATCAGCTCCACTACAAGGGCATTGCCATCCTGCACTTGCTGGTGAGAGGCTCAGGCAGAGACACGGCAGAGCCAGGGTTCTGGAATCAGGAGCACCAAGGCCCTTGGGGAAGTCCACATGGAGAGACCACCATGCCAAAGGCCCAGGGGCCTCAAAAATGTAAAATCAGGGTCCCATCAGGGTCGTCAGGCAGAGAAAGTAGCCTTGAGGGTCACTCATAGTCTAAGGTCTGGACAGTGCCCTCAGGATTGTTGCCTGTGTATCACAGGTGGTGACCACATAGGAAGGGGCCAGCAGCCACAAATGGGATCCGGGCCATCTTTATGGACACTGACACAGTAGCAGAAACCCTATGCTGACAATTTGGGAAATCTCTAGGAGCAATTTTTCACCAACCGAAAGGCTGCCTAACAGCCCCACAATGTCCATGATAGCCACCTTCTGAAAAGCACACCGGGAAGGTCTCTGTGACCCTCAGTGATAACCCCATATCAGCAAGAGTCTGCATTTGTAAGTACTCACCTTATGTCACTTGCCAACCCCAGAGGTCCTCCATGCATTCACACATTTAATCCTCAAATGTGCTTATGAGTGAAAAACTAATATCACCCATAGTTCTTCAGGTGAGGAAACGGGGACCACAAATAACTTGTGAATTTACACACACAGCTAGGTGACAGAGCCCTCAAGGGGACAGAGCCTATACTTATAACTAAAAGGAGCCCTGGTGTTCCCTGGACATGAAGCACAATGTGTCCATTCAGCAGGAATTACTCAGCCCCTATCTGCCAACCCAGGGGCCCAGTGATGAACAGGACCAAACCAGTTCTTGCCCCTATGAAGCCTTCAGTTTGATGGTACAATCAGGTAAATGCGTGAATCACCGTGTTATTATAGCTGGATATTTACATTTGTATTTAAGGATTTAGTCACTGAATGATCATTAGTTCATTCTGTGCTCTATCTTCAGTTGCTCAAAGGCAATTCCTTATAGTGTTGTTATACAGGCTCAAGAACCTCTTAAGGAGTTGCTAAGAAGTTTCTGAATGAAAGGGCCCGATTAACTGCAGTCAAGTCTGCGGTGATGAGACCTGGCAAATCAGGTAAGTAGTAGTCCCTAACCAGATGACGTACACTGCATACAAAATCAATTCCCACTGCACGTGTATAGGGTACTGAAGCATGTTCAAGGTGAGCAGGCACCTCTTTACCCCTGCTGCCACCCCAGTCTCTCGGCTAGCAAAGGAGGCTGCAAATGGTGATACTGACATACATGCATACCCAGGTGGTCAGATGGGAAAGGGTGTTGAATGTAAGTTGTGCGCAACTTGGACACAATAGACATGATGAAGTGAGAATGGGCTTTGTCAGCACTATACATCATGTGAGAAAAAGAGAGTGAATGACTGATATGCTGCTAGAGAGACAGCAGCTAAGGAAATAGAAAGCTAATCAGCATCTGAAAGCAGGGGTTTCTGAGGATGTCGACATTCAGTTCCAAAAGAAGCAGGCTGTCTACCAGAAAATAAGGCAGCCCTGCACAGACTCTGAACTCCGCTGTCTTTCTTTAGACACCCTCACTATGCCCATCAGATGTAAAGAAGAGTTAAATTAATGAGTCAACTCAGTAGACAAATATTTGATGTCTGCATGTGCTTGTCTCTGAGGTAGCACTGTGCAAATCAGGAAAGATCCCTTTGTTTCAGGAGGTGGAGACCGACAGTAAATTAAGAACATCAAAAGCAAATTAATGTCATTTTGGGATGATCCATGCTCCAGGATGGGGTAGGGAGAAATGAAAACCTAGAGCAGAACTGGGAGAACACAGGATAAGCTGGTTGTCATTTTCAACAGGGTGATTACGGGGAGCGGAGGGGTTCAAGAAGGTGACATTTGAGCAAAGACTTGAAGGAGGTGAAGGTGGGAGCCAGGTAGACAACAGGAGAAGGGAATTCCAAGCTGAGGCAACGGCCTAGGTCCAGATCTTATAGAGAATGTGTTTTAGTGACATGATGAGGCTGGTGCAGACTAATGAGAGGTAGAAGGAGACAAAGTCAGAGAGGTGACAGGTCCCACAAGGCAGGGCTATGGTGGCCACTCCAAAAACTTCAGCTGTGGGTACCAAAGGCATGGGAAGCCATTGGTGGGATTTGAGGATGGAACCGTGTCTGACCTGTCTTTTTTAAGGATCACAGGATGATGTGTTGAAAATAGAACAGAGGGAAGGGGTTGTAGGAAGACTAGTTAGTTCAACTCAAAATTTCCAAGTCATTGTAAAATGGACCATCATAATTAAATATTCTATTAGAATTAGGCATTTTAAATTTATGTATTCAAATACTAAACAAAACCTAATACTGCACTAATTAGAGTTACCTGGTCATGTGAGAACTGTATTAAGACTACCGGAGTCCAGGCTCTGTGTAGACAGAGCCTTCCCAAGCTTCCAGCATCAGTGGGCCCTGCTTCCTTTGACATCTTCCTAAAGCAGCATTCACTCTCCTCTGTCATGTGGTCTCAAATGCTGGAGCTCAGTCTCACTAAGCAGACTCTCAGTTCCTTGAGGGCTGAGACTCAGCCTCCTCCCTTTCTGAAGACAGGCTCTACTGGGGCCTTGTCTTCAGAGGTGGATCTGACAGCTCCTGTCACCTGGGTAGCTCCCATCCTCTCACTACCCTCTCAGAGGCTGGCACAGCAGGCATTTCAACTCATTCCAGCTCTCCCTCTCTAAACCCCTTGGTTTGATAAAATTTTCTTTTCCCAGTTTTTGATCCCTGTCTCCTGCTAATCTATTGCCTGTGATTCTACCGATAATGCCTTGAAAGAATGTAGTAAGAAGCTTTTGGTAAAAAGAATGAAGATGTCCCTCTGGCATGTAGACTGTTAGAACTTTGGAACCCAGAAGCTTGGAAAGGGATGGGTTTGGGCTGCATGCCATTTCCTGTGAGCTACAGCAGCAAACAAGCTGGAGCTAGAGGAGATCAGTAAAACCTATTCATCTCCACCTACTCATTTTTGTAAAACATAAATTTTGAATGTGACTTTGAGACTTTGAAAATGCAATCAGTTCCTACATACTAAAGGCATGAAAGTTGGTTCTCATTGATAGATTTAATAACTTATTTTAAAACCCACTGGCCATGTTCAATATGCATCCATCTTTCTCTTTCTTCAGAGGAATTTGCACTTGTTTTTCCTTTGCTTTATTGAATGTACACTAAAGTGATCGTCACCTCAAATTTATTGCAACCAGAATAAGCTGTAATTTCATTCTTTTGAATGATTATTTATAAATTGTACTTACTCTTGAGAAATTATATTCATGGTACTTGTATTTAATTCTCCTTTTTGTCATTAAGAAACATTTCAAATGAGATCAACCAATTCATCTGCTCAGAGATTTGGAAGGTCAAAGTGAGGAACAATTAAATTGCTATAAAGTCTTCCCTGGAAATGAAATATATATTCTTTGATATGAAGCATTCACTGTAGATGTAGTACTTCTGGGAAAAAGAACAAGAAACTGAATTCAAGAGGTGGTCCTCCATTAGGGATGGTTGCCCTCCCAGTGGACATTTGGGAAGGTGCCAGGGAAGTGCCAGGAAGCAGTAGAAATGGGTCTGATGCTGGCTTTGCATGCCCTGAAACAAAAGATGCTCTACTTCCTACCCCAGGGCCTGATCACTCAAAATACACTGAAAGGACCTGCAGCATGCTGGAGACTAGACACCACTATAGGATTCAGTCTCCTTTATGGCAGGGTATTGGATTTTACTGTGATTACTAGAAGAAAAAAAGATGCCCTAGTAATTACTAGTCAGATTATGGGAATTTGTTTCGTGATTTCCCCAGTATTACTGTTTAAGAGCAATAATTTATGAAAAACATTCCCCAAACCCAAAGAAAATGCCTATTATTCTGTTTCAGTTTTATGTTGCTTCATACCTTTATTACCACAACATCTGCTGCCTTTGTTGCATTTTCAATCCACCTGGCATGTTTTCTAACGTGCTTTGAATTCCATAATGTTTACAGTACTCTCTAGCTCAAAAACCTCGATGGCTCCCTATTTGAGAGCCAAATTTCTCTGCCTGGATTTCAAATCATTCAAGAAAATCAGTCCTGTCAGCCAGCCACATAGTCATCCTCTCCCAAAATGAGTCAGCCACTCCATCAGGACAGGCTCTTCACAGCTCCAGACACCCCCTTTACTCCTGATGTCTTATCTTGATAATGGTTCTTCCCTTATTATGTAAAATATCTTTTCCTTCTCTATGGTTTTCGAATTATACCAAATCTTTCAAAAACAAATTCTATTCCTCCTTTTTCTAAGGTAGTACCTAACATGCTGAAAGTCATCACTTTGAAAGAAGATGAACTTGAGTTAAAATGAAAGCTTTACTCTTGCTGAAGATTACATTACCTCCTTAAAGCTCAGTTTCTCAACTACAAAATAAGGGTGATAATATCTATCACAGAGTAACATTAAGATTATTAAATAAAATACTATAAACTATTTAGCACCATGCCTATCGTATGGTAAGTTCCTAAACAAGGAATTGAAATGGATGAGAATTAAACCAAGATAACTAATATTTCACTGCCCTCTCTGACCTTCTCACTCATTTTTCTCTTTTGGAATTTATAGTTTCTATCTAATAAATTAGCACATTAATATATATCACTGTTACTATGGTGTAATCGACCAGTAGGTTGTCCCAATTAGACAAAAAAAATTTTGATAAGAAAGAAAATCTTTATACTTCTTCTGAATCTTCATAATATTGGGCACAATGATGAGCTCATTGAAGACATTTAATGAGAATTTTATTTATTCATCTTTCAGCCAGCCAAAGGGTATCCACTACTCTTCTAGTACTGGGAAAAGAACAGACTATTGAGTAAACGCATTCACTATCCTCAAAGCGCTCACAATGAATAGAGGAGCAGGCACACAACTGCATAGGTATAAAAGAATGAGACAGTTTAGTGATAGACATAGTTGCTTCTTTAGTATTTCTTTAATTAATTTTAAGTGTTATATCCATGTATTACTTATATTAGAATCAATTGAACAATTCCTTGTGTAAGTAGTATGCTGGCAAATGATTAACAACTGGCCCTTAGTGTGTAGCATTCCCTGGTTCCCATAAAATACACATTCCCAACTTGTCCAATTACAACCAACATGTCTTCATTAGACGTGGAGTCGTGAAGACATGCCCTACCCTACCCACAGTGCTATAGCACTGCCACCATCACATACACAGTAGAAGTAAGTAACCCTGAGAGCACAGATAGTGGGAAAGTCCAGTAAAGCAATTCAGAAGTGAGGCGTTTTCAATACTGTACTTACTATCTTTAAACATATGGAATTTATTTCACTATAATTGTATAATTTAATTTTAATCATGACTGTTCAACAACTGAAAAATGTAATCTCGGATTCTCCTGAGTTTCTATGAGCTGATTCCAATGTACCACTGTTTATATCCCACCTGCAACTCTTAGGTGGAAAGTTAGCTTCATTACTGGTTATAAAATTGAATTTTTATAAAGAAAGCCCATTTTAGACTACATTTAGGTAGCCAAACAAGTTCAATTTTCAGTTGGCTTTATACATACAGAATGGACTTTGGAGATAGTGCGTTCTATTTAATTTTCTTCCTTTGCTGGTATCTACTTATATTTTAATTATTTGCTGTGAGAAATTCCAAACATACACATAGACAGATCTGTGAAATAAACCTCCCTGTGTCCATCACCTACCTTTAACCATTTCAGCTCCTGGCCATTTCAGTCTCACCTCTGCCCCCAAATTTTACTCCCTCACCTGCACCGTTTCTGCATCTATGTGCTCAGCACTTTACCTCCCACCCCACATTATTATGAAGGAAGTCTGTCAGTTCATCTGCAAGTGTGTCAGAGTGTCTCTCAAAGATAATAACCTTTTTCCCTTAGCACAACTATCAGATCACCATTATATCTTTAACATTATTTCTTAATATCTTCAATATCAAGATACTATCTAGCCAGTATTCAAAGCTCTAATTGTCTCAAAAATGTCACAAATATTATTCTTTATATTTTTTGCAGTTTGTTTAAGTCTGGACACAGAAGGGACTTTTTTGTGTCCATACATTGTGATTAATTGATCCATCTCTCATGTCTCCCTTAGTCAGTTGAGTTTTCTCTTCATATAATATTTTCCTTACATTAACAAAACAAAGATTGATTTGTCCTCTAGAATTTTTTGCAGACTGAATTTTGCTGTTTCCTTTTACATGCTGTTTTTTATAACTTTCCTCTCCCTCTGTGTTTTCTTTATACAGGGAAGTGGATTTAATGAAGGCATCATGACCTCCATGAGGAGGTGCCCAGGATCAGGCCACCCCTCCTTCTATGATGTTAGCAGCTGTTGGTAGTCAGTGTCTAGGTCCTTAATTTATTGGGATCACAGAATGATCCTCTTCTAACTCTGCCCTTCCTTCTTCATTTATTAGCTGGAATACTATAAACAAAAACCTGGTTGTCCGCTGTTTGGTTAGCCGTTGGTACATCCACCTGAGAAAAATACAGTAAGTGTTTGATTCTGCCCCTTACCTTACTTGTTTTCAAAATAAGTCAGTCACTAGCAACCCTCAACAGTTACCAGTTCCTATTAAAGAAAGATTTCCTACCGTTTTCCACTGTGATTTGCAAGCAGCAGCAAAAATCATGTGTCTCAATAAACCTGGTTTGGCTTAGAGACTATCAGTTCTTCCAAAATGACACGAAAAAGTTAGGGGCATATTTTAAAAAATCTTCTCGGCTTTACTGAGTGATTTTCTCCATGACATGATTGTTTAGAAAAAGACGAATAGCATAGAATTTTATCAGATGTGGCCTTGGAAATTGCCTCATCCATATGCCTCTTTCACTGTAAACTTGGAAAAAATGAGGCCAATTGAAATCAAGCCACCTGCCCAGAATGACCCCCACAATTGGTAGCAGGCCTGTTTCCAGAATTCTGTTTTGTATTCGAGGAATATTGCCTGCACTCTGACTAAAATAATGGTACTGTCAGGAGTTCTAGTTAAAATCATTGGTAAGTACAGGAAGCAAATTGAACTCTCACAGGCTGTCCCCAAATTAACAGAAGCCATTATTCAAAAGCTCATTCCAAGCCAGACACTTTGGAACTCAGAGCATTTCTCCCAAAATAACTCAGAACTCACTGCTGGTGAAAGCTCAGGCTAGGCCAGTAACTCGGACAGTGCTTAGCTGCCATTTAACACAAATGCTGAGTCCTGCATATGAAACGTCATTAACAACTATTCCCTCATAGAAATCAATGACAGTAAGAAAACTTTCATTTCATATTTTCTACCATGTCCTGGGACCTTTCTATGCATTTGTTCATTTCATTGCCACCATAATCCTAAGAGGTAGGTGGTATTATCCTCAAGCTACCAAAAAAAAAAAAAAAAAAACAAAGCTGAGGGTCGGAAAAGCCAGATAAGGGGCTTGAGGAGGCACAGTGAGAGATGGAGCTTGGACTGGAAATGGGGCTGCGCCCAAGGCCATTGAGAACCATCTCCTTGTCTACTGCCCCCTACCCACGAGGAAAAGGAGAATCTCTCCCATTGCTGGGCCCCTGATGGCGATTCCTGCGGGTCACTGGATGTTCTGATGGGAAGAGTTCTGATGGGCATTGATGAGGATACAGAAGGGGACTGCACTCCACCATGGCTCAGGAAACTCCCTGGTTGGGTTGAGCACAACTCATGGCCCTCGAAAGCAGCGCTGGCTCAGCTGAGCCCTGGTTGTTAAGAAGAGGTCCCAGCAACGCGAAGGAGGGTTCTGACTCGTTTCTCCAGGAAGTGAATTTTTTTTGTAAAGGAGCCCATCTTAGGCAGCCTCTCTGGCAGCCTGCACACTAATCATGTGCTTATGTGATCCCCCCAATAAGTGTATGCTGGTCACAGTGATCACTTCTAAGAGACGGACTATCACAGAAATGATGGGATATCATTCTCCAGAGCAGATGATGAAAAACACGTGGCTTCCATCTGGGCTGGGCATTCTCCCACTCTCAGGTGGCACATGTTGGACAAAGCCAGTCACCATGCTGCAGAGGCAGCCCTGTGGAGAAGCCAGCATGACCTGGTGAGGCTCTGAGGCCTCCCTCCAGCAGCCTAGGAGGGGCTGGCATTTTCCAGTGCCCACAGGCACTCTCCATCAGCCTCAGGTGAGCCTTGAGACAACTGGGTCCCTGACTGGTATCTGGACCAGAACCACGCACCAGCCATGCCACTCCAGATTTCCTGACTCACAGAGGCTGAGATCAAACGTATTTGTTAGATTGCTGTCTTTGGAGATAATTCAGTAAACAACACCAATTAACACAGTATCATTACTAAATCAAGGACTGTCTTTTTCCTATTAATGTATTTTTTGTGTATGTATGTAGTGATTTTATTTAGGATGCTAGCCTTTTACCTTAAAAGAGAAGATTGTTTTTCTAATTATAATTTAATATTCCTGAAAAATACTAAAGTCAAAAAGAGATGTGTGTGTGTGTGTGTGTGCACATGTGCACACATGTGTGTGTTTGTCAGTTGGGGGAGATTTTTTCCCCCACCCAGGAACATTTGGCAATGTCTGGAGACACTCTTGTTGTCTCAACTGGGTCTTGGTGGGATGCCACCGAACACCCTGCAATACACAGGCAGCCCCCGTGACAATTAACCAGCCCCAAATATCAAGCATATGCTGAAGAATCCTATGAATGAAATTCTAACCGATGAAATACATCTATTCAGAAAATAATTTTATTTACATAATTGAAGCTTTAAGGTATTATATGGAAACCACAAAACACAAATATGTATTTCCTGTGCTTTTTTCGTTTATTCTTTTTCTATTAACTTTTTTTGTCACACAGAAAGGAAAATCTTTTAATTAAATAAAAGCAATGTTTTTCCATTTCCACAAATCTTATTTGTTT
Organism: Cacajao melanocephalus; assembly: GCA_963573385.1. Classification (NCBI taxonomy): domain Eukaryota; kingdom Metazoa; phylum Chordata; class Mammalia; order Primates; family Pitheciidae; genus Cacajao; species Cacajao melanocephalus. The sequence goes on along the minus strand of CAUYLG010014277.1, from coordinate 5,748 downwards.
TAATGCATAAGGCAATGGCTAACATCATGGCATCTTTAAGTTCTTGATTGTTATTGTTATCAGAAACATGTAGATTGATATTTTGGAAAATTAATTGTTTGACATTAAATTTGGGACATTGGCCAGGTACAGTGGCTCACACCTATAATTCCAGTACCTTGGGAAGCCAAGGTAGGTGGACCACCTGAGGTCAGGAGATCGAGACCAGCCTGGCCAACATGGTGAAATCCCATCTCCACTAAAAATACAAAAATTAGCCAGGCATGATGATGCATGCCTGTTATCCCAGCTCCCTGGGAGGCTGAGGCAGGAAAATCACTTGAACTCAGAAGACAGTGGTTTCAGTGAGCCAAGATTGTACCACTGCACTCCAGCCTGGGCAACAGAGGGAGACTTTCTCTCAAAAAAAAAAAAAAAAACAATTGGGGACATCATGGATCACAAAACTCAAAAGTGATGAAAGTGACAGTCAGTATCCAAATGTATGGGTGACAAAAAGTAAACTGAGAACAGATATTTATAGAGAACCTACAGATGAGACACATTTATTAGAGGCAGGTGCCCCCACCACCCTCTCTTGAGTGACGGATTGCCCTGCAGCCCTGAGGATGCAGTCAATGGTAGTGGAGATGGAGACAGCACACATTTCCTCACCACTCTTACAACTGTGAAACAGACCAATCACGAATGCCAAGGGAAGTTGCGGGGGGGGGGAACCATGTAAAGTCTGTGCTGTGGGGTTCACCCCAGCAGAAAGAGGCTTTCAGAGAGATCTATACAACTTGTATATGAAGAACAGAGTTTCTTAGTAAAATAAGTGCATCAAGTAAAGGCATCAAATTATACAGAACCTTTGCAATCTATGGAAGAAGCTGAAAGAAAAACAATTTAAAACAATATTGATATTTGAGGTGTGCTTATCAAGCAATACTACTGAATTTCCCTTTGTCTGAAGCAATGTTGACATCACACCTTGTCTGTAACATCCCGAATGAGGACTCTGGAGGGAACTGTAGGATTAACTGCAAAGAAAGCACCAGCGTCGTATAGTCGTTAAAGCCTTGAACTGACAAATCAAAGATCTGGGTTCAAATCCTGGCCCTGATATCTTTTGTTGATAAAATTGAGCACAGTGCTTAACTTTTGAAAGCCTACTTGGTTAAAAACAGGAATTAAATGAGATGGAGCAAAAATGGTTAGTTAGCACTCAAATGTTGAAAGAGGTTGATATCTCGTGAGCTAATATTATTTTTATAAATTTTAATTTTATTAAAAATTAAATTTTTAATGGTATATGGTGGCATTATTCTTGCTGATACAATATCTTCCTCCATTGAAACAAACACTGCTCAACACACAGCCCTCTGCAATTGGTGGGTCCTCAGTTCTGTTTCTGTGTATGGACTGACATCAGCTGTGAGGTAGGTGGAGGCCATGCCAAGCTTTGGCCCACTCATGGAAAGTTGCTAAAAGACACAGGGCCTATTTGCCGAACCTAAAAGTGATAACATCATGGATGACCCTAGAAGCCCACACACAAATACACTTCCACTTCTATAACATATAACATAACTTTTACAAGATGACACTTTTGTAATTCACACACTTTTAGACTTCATAAACTTGAACAGCCAATTCCTTGGCTACTGGATTTCTAAGAGCTGAGATTTAACATTCTAGTCCAGATAATTCACTTCAGTTTTGCTGGGCCCACCCCACTCTTATTTTTCACTTCAGTAGTTTTATGCTTCATGCTTATAGATTCAGTGGTAACATTAGTGGGCTTGGATTATTTTGCCAAACTGTGGCAGCACATTTTCTTCAACAAAAAGTGTCTTGACAAACTAAAATAAAACCTCAGCCATCTTCATATCAGTGCTCTGGATTTTTCTCCAGAAATGCAATGGATTTAACAAAGAAAGAAGAGTCCATAGACTTGAATACTCCCCCTTCATCATTTTTTACTTGGGTTATTGACTTTCTTTTATTTAAAGGCATATTTCTTTCACTTTAGAAACTTGCAGAAAAAAAAATTCTTGTACATAATTATTTTTTATATAATAAAACAAAACATGCTTCAGTTATACTGAACAATGAACAAAATATTAAGGATGTTAGGTTTACCATTATTTTCTTCCTTGAAGCCCTATCAAAGTACTAGAACAAAAATGATAAGGCCTACAGAAATAGTGAGATCTGTTCATCATAGATTACATCATCAACGTTAAGTGGAAATAACATCTCACCATAGACAACAAATACTTCTCTATATAAAAAGAAGACTTAAAGTAATTGGGCTGTGTTGAAATTTTTTACTTAAAGATGTATTATAAAAAATTCATCATTCATTCATTGATTCTGTAGAAAATATTGTGAACATTTAGTAAACATCTAGTAAGCATTTCTTGAGTAAATTACTCTCCCACGTCAATATTGGTTGTAATGAAAATCCCAGGCATTTAATTTTCAGGGACAGATTTAATTTCTTTCTTTTTTTCTTTTATTATTATTTTATTGGAGGGAGTGGATGGAGTCTCGCTCTGTCTCCCAGACTGGAGTGCAATGACGTGATCTCAGCTTACTGCAACCTCTGCCTCCTGGACTCAAGTGATTCTCCTGCCTCAGCCCCCCAAGCAGCTTAGGTTACAGACACCAGCCACCACTTCTGGCTAAATTTTGTCTTTTTTAGTAGAGATGGTGTTTCACGGTGTTGGCCGGGCTGGTCTCGAACTCCTGGCCTCAAGTGATCTGCCCACCTTGGCCTACCAAAGTGCTGGGATTACAGGCATGAGCCACTGCGCCCAACCAGATTTAATTTCAATACTCTTTTTTTAAAAAATCACATTTATTGCAAATAATTCAACTACTAAAGTACAGTAAGGGTTAATGCATATTGCACAAGAATAAACTATTTATCTCAACGTAAATGAACCTGACTTTATTTGTTTCTGGGATGGGAGGAATTAAGCTGCACGTGGGTTGCAAATGCGAGGCAGTTGGCACCCAAGCGCAAGTCATCAGATCATCTCTGTTTCTGAGCGGGGGTTGGTTGAGAGATTGACCCAGGTCATGCCTCCAAATTTTTCTAAATTGTTTAATTTTTTAGTCTCTGTGGAATCCTTGCCAACTCTGTGATTCACCTTAAATTTTTTTTTTTTTTGTAGAATGCCTGGATCGATTTGGGAACGAAGACTAAAAAAGATCTATGTTTCATCATCTGGAACCCAGAGAGAGGGTGAGGCACATGGAGTTTCTTGACCCCGCACCGTGCTGAAGCAGCAGGCATGAGTAGATGTTGAGAAGCCTCACACACTCCTGGGCTACCAAGAGCTGTGTGTAAGTTGGCCAAATAGGATGCTGTGTTGTTTACTTCTTCACAATAGGACAATTCACGCAAAATCTGCCAGCACCAAACTCAAAATTTTATACATTCAATCACCCACATATAGCTCAAATGTGCATATTTTTTAGCTATTTAGAGGCTGTCTGCTTTGGATACCCAATGAGAGTGCAGTCAACACCTGTTAGCCATAGAGAAGAAAAACTCTGTGGCTATAAAAGACCCAAACTTCTGCTGTTCTAAGAGCTCCATGATCCGGAGATGCCTCACCTCGCTGCCAAGCATCATCATCCCTACCCAAGTGCCTACTCAATAAAGCTTGTTGTGCAATACTGTCATCTCCTATCCTGTCTTTTCTTTAATCACCTCCAAAATTCTTGAAACGTCCAGTGACCAATAAATACAAGGGAATTAGTACAAGACTTGGATATTTAAAATTTGCCTACTTTGCAATTTGTCTGCATGTAAAACGTATTAAATGAAACAATAATTTCCATAACACTGCTTCAGCTGGTTTGAATCACCACCATTCATCAGCCTTACATGTGGAAAAGTAGCCTCTACTGTAAGTACTCTGACGGTATAAAAGTTAGAAAGTATAGTTTATCAAGATAGCATTCACGACCTTGACTTTGGGCAGCCCCTTGTAGCCGGAAGAACCAAACTGGTCATGGGTTTATTTGTGAAGAACACCCTACCAACAGCTCCGTATACAACTTCTGGCCAAAATATCTCAGCATCTTTAAACCAGCTTCTTGTAATCCTCAAAGATTCCAATGTCACACCATTGACAGGAGCATCTCTTCAGAGCAAGGCCTCCTGGATCTGCAGAGGACCTTCTGAAGAAAGATTGGGGTGCTCTTCCCCAGCAGCTTGCTTCCTGCACACATGGATCCTGGACTCTCGTGGCTGCTGGCCCTCAGGATCTGCTCACCTCCTGGAAGTGTTTTCCCAAAGTGCTGAGCACCCACACTACTCCAGGAAACCAAGCCATTTACAGAGAAGCCTGAAGACGTCTAACCTTGTCCAACTGTGATACTAACTGCTGAGGTTTGACCCAGAGATATATAGAAAATGTGCCCTGGTGGCTGCATGCAAGGTCCTTTTGCAGAATTTGCTTTCTCTGCCCAAAGAAACATGTGTATACATCTCCAGGCTGGCATAGCTTTGGTCTTTTGGAATTCCTTTTTGGCCAGTCCTTCACTATACATTGGTTAGGGTGTGGTTGCAGATGCTATTGTCCACTTTTGTAGGTTTAAGTAAAAAGATACTTAGTATAAGAAAGTATACATATACAAAATCACTGGAAAGGCTGGAGAAAAAGGCCCCAGGGGTGCTCTCAGGAGCAACTCTCAGTCACCAGACTCTTATCTTCTGCAGTAAACCAAAGAATTGTTAGGATTGCTTCTGATAGCAGAACTGCATTTGCCAAAATCAAGAATGTTCTCCCTACTATTTCTGAAGTGTCTGGAAGCATCCAGAAGCTACCTTGTGAATTTAGAAGCTGCAGCTATAATTGCAGGCTACAGATCCTTAACACTCTGTCACCAGCTACACCAACAAATGGGAACCAATCTTTTCTCATGCAACTCAGCTCCAATTCAAAGTCTCCTTTGAGAGCATCCCATTGGTGGGACTGAATCTTATTGGAACTTTAGGGACAGAAAAGTCAAGGAAATAAAAAGTAAATTCATTTTTATAAACCTCTCTACTTCATTGATTCTTTTTGTTTCTTTGTTTTTATTATTTATTATTTATTTATTTTTATTGTACTTTAGATTCTGGGGTACATGTGCAGATTATGCAGGACTGTTGCATAGGTATATACATGGCAAGCTGGTTTGCTGCCTCCATTCCCCCATCACCTACATCTAGTATGTCTCCCCTCGTTATCCCTCCCCATCCTCCCCACCCCCTGCTGTCCCTCTCCTAGTCCCCTGCAACTGACCACAGTATGTGACGCTCCCTTCTCTGTGTCCATGCATTCTAATTGTTCAACACCCACCTATGAGTGATAACATGCAGTGTTTGGTTTTCTGTTCTCGTGTCAGTTTGCTGACAATCATGGTTTCCAGATTCATCCATGTCCCTATGAAGGACACAAACTCATCTCTTTTTATGGCTGTGTAGTATTCCATGGTGTATATGTGCCACATTTTCTTTATCCAGTCTATCGTTGATGGACATTTGGGTTGGTTCCAGGTCTTTGCTATTGTAAACAGACCGCTATGAACATACATGTGCATGTGTCTTTATAATAGAATGATTTATAATCCTTTGGGTATATACCCAGTAATGGGATTGCTGGGTCAAATGATATTTCTATTTCTAGATCCTTGAGGAATTGCCACACTGTCTTCCACAATGGTTGAACTAATTTGCATCCCACCAACAGTGTAAAAGTGTTC
>CAUYLG010014276.1:0-39066 GCA_963573385.1 Cacajao melanocephalus | reverse complement strand
ACAGCTGCCCAGTACCACGCTTGGGCCATAGTAAGACCTCAATTCACCTTTGTTGAATGAATGAATGAACAAAATGCCTTAAACACTGTTTTCAGAAAGCTTATTTTCCAAGTTTTCTCTCAAAGATACCGTGTTTTCATTTTTGCCAGCAGCCTTTTTCCAAGCAAGCAGCCAGCTCCCCTTCTGTCCCAATTTTAAGCATGCAGTTTCTTCTCTTATCTTTTTTTTTTTTTTTTTTTTTGAGACAAAGTCTCATTCTATCACCCAAGCTGGAGTGCAGTGGCTCGATCTCAGCTTACTGCAACCTCCGCCTCCTAGGCTCAAATGATTCTCTCACTTTAGCCTTCCATGTAGCTGGGATTACAGGTGTGTGCCACCACACCCAGCTAATTTTTGTATTTTTGCATTTTTAATATAGAATCATGTCATCTACAAACAAGGTTAATTTGACTTCCTCTCTTCCTATTTGGATGTCCTTTATTTTTTTCTCTTGCCTGATTGCTCTGTCCAGGACTTCTAATACTATGTTGAATAAGAGTGGTGAAAGGGCATCTTTGTCTTGTGCCAGTTTTCAAGGGGAATACTTCCAGCTTTTGTCCATTCAGTATGATGTTGGCTGTGGGTTTGTCATAGATGGCTCTTGTTATTTTGAGGTATGTTCCTTCAATACCTAGCTTATTGAGAGTTTTTTTTTTTTAGCATGAAGGGGTATTGAATTTTATCAAAAGCCTTCTCTGCATCTATTGAGATAATCATGTGGTTTTTGTTTTTAGTTCCACTTATGTGATGAATCACATTTATTGATTTGCATGTCTCGAACAAACCTTGCATCCCAGGGATAAAGCCTACTTCATCGTGGTGGATTAGCTTTATGCTATACTGCTGGATTCTGTTTGCTAGCATTTTGTTGCATATTTTTGCATCTTTGTTTATCAAGAATATTGACCTAAAGTTTTAAAATTGTGTCTCTGTCAGGTTATGTTGTAAAGATGATGCTTGCCTCATAAAATAAGTTAGGGAGGAGTCAATTTTGGAGGAGTCTTTAGGGTTTTCTAGGTGTATGATCATGTCATCAGCAAACAAGATAATGTGACTTCCTCTTTTCCAATTGGGATGCCTTCTATTTCTTTGTCTTGTTTTATTGCTTTGAGTAGGGTTTCTAGTACTATGTTGAATAGGAGTGGTAAGAGTTAACAGCCTTGTTTTGTTCTAGTTCTTAGGGGTAATGTTGTCAACTTTTCCTCATTCGGTATGATCTTGGCTGTGTGTTTGTCATATATGACAGCCTATTTTAAAAAATAGCTTTTGTAGATCTATAGTTCACATACAATTAACCCACTTAAAGTATGCAATTCAGTGGTTTTTAGCATAATCACAGAGTTGTGCAACCATTACCACAATCTGGGTTTAAATTATTCCCATCACCCCAAAAAGCAACGCCATACTTGTTAGCAATCACTCTCCATTTTCTCCCAACCACCTTTCTCCTCAGCCCCTGGAAGCCACTAATCTACTTTCTATTTCTATAGATGTGCCTATTCTGGATATTTCATATAAATAGAATCATACAGTATGTGATCTTTTGTGACTGGCTTCTTTCACTGAACATAATGTTTTCAATGTCCATTCACGTTGTTGCATGTGTCATTACATCATTCTTGAAATGGCTGAATCTTATTGCAGTGCATAGATATGCCATATTCTAATTATCAAATTAAAATGATGGACATTTGTGTGATTTCCACCTTTTGGCTATTATGAATAATGTTGTTATGGACATTCTTATACAAGTTTTTGTGTGGACACATGTTTTCATTTTCCTGTGGTATGTATCTAGGTGTGGAAGTTGCTAGGTCCTACAGTAACTGTATGTTTAATCATTAAGGAAACCCCAGACTGTTTTTCAAAGCAGCTGCATCCTTTTACATTCCCACCATCAACATGTGAGGGTTATAATTTCTCTACATTCTTCTTAGTTCTTGTTAATCTCTCTTTATTTTCCAGCATCCTAGTGGGTGTGAAATAGTTTCTTACTGTAGTTTTGATTTGCATTTCCTGAATGACTAGTGATGTTGAGCACCCTTTCATGTGCTTATTGCCCATTTGTATATCTTCTTTGAATAAATGTCTATACAGATTCTTTGCCTGATTTAAGATTGGGCTTTTCCTCTTTTGCTTTTGAGTTGTAAGAGTTCTATATATACTCTGTATTGGAGATCTTTATCAGATATTTAATTTGCAAATATTTTCTCCCATTCTGTGCGTTGTCTTTCTACTTACTTCAAGGTTTCCTTGAAGTGCAAATATTTTTCACGTCGAAAAGGTCAAATGTATCTATTTTTTCTTTTATCGCTTGTACTTTGGATGTCAAATATAAGAAAACATTGCCTAATCCAAGGTCATAATGAATTACAACTATGTGTTTGTCTAAGAGATTTATTGTTTTACTTCTTATATTTAGGTCTTTGATCCATTTTGAGTTGATTTTTGTGTATAGTGTGAGGCAAAGATTCAGCTTCATTCTTTTCATATGCATATCCAGGTTTCCCAACATCATTTATTGAAAAGAATATCCTTTCCCCATCGAAATGTCTTGGTGCCCTGGCTGAAAACAAATTAACCTTAGGCATAAAGATCTATTTATGGACTTTCAGTTATTTCCCGCTAATGTATCTGTCAAGTCTATCACAATACCTATCTTTATTACTGTAGCTTTGCAGTAATTTTGAAATCAGAACATATAAACTTTCCAAATTTGTTTTTCTTTTTCAAGATTGCTTTGGCTATTCCTGGTCCCTTGCATATCCATATGAATTTTAAGACTAGCTTGAAAATGTCTGTGCAAAAAGCCATCTGGGATGGCTTTTTTTGGTTGCTAGGGATGGCATTGAATCTGTAGATCAATTTAGGAAGTACCTTAACCTCATTTTTATAATTGCACAAATTGAGTTTTCCCCAACTATGAGCCATTCACATTTAAAATATTTGGAATTATTTACTGTAATGGATATTGGCATTCTGCTCTTCAATGCTCATATTGGATAGTTATTCATCTCTAGTTTGTTATGAATTTACCAAGTTTGTGGCTGGGCACGGTGGCTCTCGCCTGTAAATCCAGCACTTTTGGAGGCCTAGGTGGGAGGATTGCTTGAGCCCAAGATTTTGAGACCAGCCTGGACAACATAGTGAGACCTCATATATACAAAATATATTTTTAAAAATTAGCTGAGTGTTGTAGCACACTCCTGTAGTCCCAGCTACTCAGGAAACTGAGGTGGGAGGATCGCTTGAGCCCAGGATGCCAAGACTGCAGTGAGCTGTGATCGTACCACTGCACTCCAGTGTGGGTGACAGAGTGAGACCCTGTCACAAAAAAAGAAAGTTTGCAATGTATTAATTCATTCCTAGTATGAGAACTGTTCTAGACACTGTGCTGAAGTCTTAAGAGGCAAGAACGTATCAACCTGATCTCTCCTAAGGGAAAACAATAATACAAATGAAAACAACAACAGCAACATCACTAACTCAGTTGCCTTTGTGTTTGCGATTCAGCATTTGACAGGTAAGTCTGTGTAGGACTGGGGTGGGATAACAGAAGAAATGGGAGGCAGGTATTTGGATACCACACTGACCAGTAATCAGCAAAGGCTTTTTATGCTGGACAAGACGATTTGTCAATCAATTGTGTAGTTATCCTCCCCATGGCAAGAGATTTTTTTTTTTTAGGAAAATAGATTGGAGTGGCTCGATAAGTGGACTTGGACCAGATCTACAGTGGATTTGCTGATGCTTTAAGCAGGAAAAATATTTACATCTTTCTATTTTTACATATTGTAAATCACCGCATATGTAGTTCTTTACAGACTGATTCAGTTCCTCTCAAAATTTACCTACATGTTTTGGATTTCTGAATAATGAATTCATTCAGCTGTGATTATTAGGCAGGTTCCCAAGACAATGTCAGCTCCTGCTGCTGTACAGGGAAAACCTGCCATCTCCACTGAGTGGTTTTTAATCTGAAGGAAGGCTGAAGGAAAAGGTTTCCACAGACATGCTCTTAATTAACACCTACACCAGATATAGTCAAGGGGCAGCAACCTGGGACACTAAGCTCATGACTGGAGGTCTTCTCACTGTCACTACCCAGCAGCTCTTTCTCATTTTTTCTCATGCATTTTTCCTGCCCTCTCTCTTTCATCCCTCTCTTTTCTCAGTTCTTCCTCTTATTTCTCTTTTCTTACTCCTGTCCTTTCCGAGTGCCACTGAGTCTTCCCTGTTTTTGTTTTCTGTTTTTTGTAGAGAAGGATCTTTTATTCCCTCATCTTCTTATTCTTATAATTAAATTATTTATATGTGGTCTTTGTAAAACATCTAAACAAAACAAATGCCCATAAACTAATAAGTGAGAGTCATCCTTGTGCCTAGCCCAGTCCTACTCCCTGGAGGTAAACACTGCTAACAGTTTGTGTGGAGGACATAGGAGGTTTTCTATGACTATAGATATATCAATTCAATCCAAACATTTATTGATCACCTTCAGTGTGGTAGATACTATTGGGATATTCTGGTGAACAAATAAATAAATCTCTGCCTCAGGGAACTTATTCCTAACTGATGAGAGCAACAATAAAAAACCCACATATATCTAGATATTTACCAAACTGGGATCATACTCCATATGTTGATCTAAGACTTGTATTGGAATGTATTTAAAAATTATTTCATTATGAAAATTTTGATACACATAAAAGAATAAAAGAGGAAAAGTAGGCTGGGCGTGGTGGCTCACATCTGTAATCCCAGCACTTTGGGAGGCCGAGGCGGGCGGATCACAAGGTCAGTAGTTCAAGACTAGCCTGACCAAACTGGTGAAACCCCGTCTCTAAAAATAAAAATTAAAATTAAAAAATCAAAAAAAGAGGAAAACTATATAATATAAAATAATGATGCTAAGATATTTTAAAATTTTCCTTTCGTAGTGCACAAAGAGGCTACTGTATCTTTTCAGCATAAAGCATTTGCCCTGTCTTAGTGGGTTTATAGGAGACCCTGTAGATGCTACTGGAATATGAATTTTTCATAACTTTGTGGCTGGAGTGTGTGATAGAGGTTGAGCTGCCCTTTCGTAAATCCCTTGGATATGTTAGCATCAGCTGCTGCTATCAGCCAGGAGTATTCTTTACATTCAAGGATACTGGGAGTTCTCTGGTCATCAAGTCTTCATTTGTACTCTTGTACCATTGTTAAGTGGAAGCATTAGCTGTTGCATATACACTGTGATGACAAGAATAACCTTCAAGAGTTATTTTAAATAATATTTTCTCTATTTTAACTGAAATTGTGTGATTAGGCATATGTATTATTAGACTCTGATGGCAATTAGAAGGAATATGCATATTTGGGGACATCTTTGAGTTTACAATTGCAGGCCGGATCATGGGATTAGTCATAGAGCAAAAAGCAATGGCCCTGTTTTTATTTGTAATTTTGCACTTGTCAGTTTACAAAAGAGAGTCAGTTTTGCTTTCTTCATTAACATATTCAAAGGACCATTAACAGATACTGTGTTTTCTTCTGCATGCATTATAAACTAAAGTAAGTCATTTTGTTTGGATTTACCATTGCAGATGCTGTACATTTCAAAATTAGATTTTATGAACCCAAGAAGAGGTAGATAGCCACTGAATAGGAGATCTGGCATTTAGTCATGTCTACATGGATATTGTGAGTTCTGATATTAGTGGGTCATCTTGTCTATTTTTATAGCTTATGCTTTAAATAGCTGCTCTCAAAAGGTCTGATGCCATAATAAAAAATTAAATAGGGATTAATGTAAATATTTACCTACTGCTAAGATAGTATGTTTAGAAATATTTAGTGGTGGCTGTGGCTATAATGGTCAGAGACTATTGATTCTTTAAGCTCATGTTCAAACATGCCCCTCCTCATTTACACTGCAGGTACTGAATGGTGATGATTTGGATGAATAAAGTAATGCCCTTTCACATGCCTTTTCCCCACATTTCTATTGTTAAGGAGTACTCTGGAATATTCAAAATGTGGGATGAAAAGATTTCTTTTTAACTGTGTTTTACAAATCATCCAAGGAAGTTAATTCTCAGAGGCAGTTATTTTCATGACACTCTACAAAAAAATAACACACACACACACACACAAAATTAGCCAGACGTAGTAGCACTTGCCTATAGTCCTAGCTACTTAGGAGGCTTAGGTGGCAGGATCACTTGAGCCCAGGGGTTTAAGGCTGCAAGAAGCTATGATTGCACCACTGCACTCCAGCTTGGGTGACAGAGAGAGACCCTGTCTTTAAAAATAAACAAATAAAATTATAAAAAATAAATTAAATAAAAAAATGGAGAGTAAAGTTTTAAAACCCTCCATTTTAATTATAACACTTAATATTTTCATGTCTGTGCACTATATGAATACACATATACATTTAAATGTTGGTGTTTACAAAAGTTATAGAAATGAATACCTACCCTTTATTTGCAGCACACACAAACATGCCTGGTCTATGAAAAGATGAGGGAGCTCACTATCGTCCTTGGAAACAGGTCTCAATTATTAATATACTTAAGATTATATTGTAACCTTAATATAATATTGAGTCAGGACCTGAAAGTCTGATATTAGTGGGTCATCTAAAAGCACCTGAAGTTCCTGACTCCATGTTATGTGCTGAAAGCATCCCAGGAGGTACCTGGCATAGGTTAAGTATAAAGCCATTTTTTTCATTTTTTTAATACATGATCTATTTTATCAGTTTAGTGCTGGATGTCCTTTCACTGTGTGCTCTTGGCATCCTGGGCTCAATACTGTTGTGACACTTATCACTCTGGGCTTTCACTGCTTCCTGCTTCTAGATGAAGAGCCCCAGGAGGTCCAGGCCACTGTCTAACTGGTTTCTGTATCTATCCCCAGCATTGCACAAGGCCTGGCATAAGATAGGAGCCTAACAAAGGTTTGTGGAAAAAACAAGTACATGAATGATTAGAGTGGCTGAAAAACCACATGAAAGAAATAGTTAAAGCTGTGTGGAACTGTGGATTCCTGTTTTGTATTCCTGTTCTTTCCTTCCATCCTCTCATTCCTTCCTTACATTTCACATCTTCCTCTAGAATTCCACTTTGTGCTACCATAGGTAAAATAATCCTATGGCTCCTTCCTTTAAAACACACTTAAAAGTCTGAGCATCTCAGAACAGCCAGATCTGTGCATGTTTTTTTCAGATATGGAAACTATTCGTTATTATGTGCTGTGTAAGCATGTGGTAAAATGACATTGAATGCACAGTAGGCGCTCTGGCAAACACTAAAAGTTTGAGTTGACATTATACATGTCTTTAATGCAATCTCAGAGTTCCTTTGATCTTTGTTGCCACATCTAACTGATTTTGTTTCTCCATTTTAGATTATTTGTGTCAAGTCATTCATATTCACCCTTCAGCTCTAGAAGGGTAAAACTCTACTTGGTGTGCTTTCTTTCAGTTATGACTAAAATAATTTTAAGGTGTCTTTCAAAATGGATGTTTTAGGTAAATCTGTGGTAAGAGCCAAATCCAAAACCAAAACACATCTGTAATGATGTTGTGGCACATGTGAGTACTTGCTAATGTCAGATTTAAAAAAAAGTGTTGCTCAAGTGGTGAGTATAAGAGGTTATGCTACTGTCCTCGAAATTTACATTCCACACACTACAAATGCAGTGGAGCATCTTTTCAAGTGTTTATTGGCCATTCTTATTCCCTCTTTTGTAAAATACCTGCTTGTGTTATTTTTTTCCATGTATTTATGGGGTTGTTTGTCTTTTTCTTATTATTGACTTATAATCTTTTACACATCCTTGATATTAATTACCAATTCTTTGTTGTTACATATGTTACAATTATCTTCCCTCAGATTTGGACTGTCTCATCATCACTTTCTTTATCATGTATTTTGAGGAAATAAATGAAAATTTTTAATGTAGCATAATCAATCTTTTATTTTATGCTGTGTGCTTCTGCCATCTTGCTTTAAAAATTCTATCATATCCATAGTTTATACAGATATCATACTATATTTTCTCTGATCTGATTCCCACCACTGTAAGATCTGAATCCTCACCAATGCATGACCATTGGTGCCAAGGTGGGAATTGTTAGATATCCCAGGAGCAACTGCTATTATTTGTTGGCTTCTCCCACAAGATATTCACCTAAGTAATGGTGTTGGCCTCTGAGGATTTGCTTGTCTTTCTTGTCAGCTTATCCATGCATTAAAAATGATTTTTTATTTTTTATTTTTTGGGACAGGGTCTTGCTCTGTCTCCCAGGCTGGAGTGCAGTGGTGCAATCGCAGCTCACTGCAGCCTCAACCTCCCAGGCTCAAGCCATCCTTCCACCTCAGCCTACTCAGTAGCTGGGACTACAGGCGCCCTCCACCACACCTGGCTAATTTTTGTATTTTTTAGTAGAGACTGGTTTTCACCGTGTTGGCCAGGCTGCTCTCGGACTCCTGACCTCAAGTGATCCACTTGCCTTGGCCTCCCAAAGTGAGCCATCGCGCCTGGCCAAAAAGGATTTACTTTTATTTTTTTCACTATGTTTTTGTATTTTGTACTAGAAGGTTTTTCAGGATTTTTAGTTCCCCATATGACCAATAAGAAGGAGCTCCTCTTTTTCAAACTTAGAAGTTCAATGTTTAGATTCAAATATGATATCTAATGTAAGAGTTTTTCTTGTACACAAGACCTGAGATATGGATCAGGAAACATGACCAATTACCCTGTCCACAGATGACCTAAAGGGGGAAAAGGTAGGAGTGGTGTTCTGGTTCTGGGGTCCTTTGTGATTGTTTGGGAAAGGTGATGCAGAATTAAAATCTTTGCAGAACTATAATGCTAATAAACTCAGCATGTTACCTGCTGCGAATTTGTATGGTCTGCAGCAACCTCAATTCTTGCCTCTTCAGAAGAAAGAATTCAACTGAGGGGCATAAGGCAGAAGGAAGCAAGTTTTAGAGCAGAAGTGAAAGTTTATTAGAAAGCTTTAGTGCAGGAATGAAAGGAAGTGAAGTACCCTTGGAAGAGGGCCAAGTGGGCGACTTGAGAGATCAAATGTGTGGTTTGACCTTTGGTCTTGGGGTTTTATATGTTGGCATGCTTCTGGGGTCTTGTGTTTCTTCTCCCCGGGTTCTTCCCTTGAGGTGGGCTGTTCATGTGTGCAGTGGCCTGCTAGTACTTGGGAGGGGAGCATGCACAATGTGTTTACTGAAATTGAATGCATCCTCACTTGAGACATTCTTCCCTTACCAGTCAAATGTCACTATAAGGTCATAATACCAGTTAAACTCCACCACTTTGCCTCTTAATGTGCATGCATTAGCCCACTTGCCCAACTCCTGAGATCTTATCATGAGCTGCTGATCACCAGTTTCAGATGTCTCTGTTTATTGGGGGACTGCCTTTCCTTGACACTGGCTGTGACCAATTATTATTTTAGAGAGACAGTTTAATAACCACCTGATCATCACCTGATGGTTGCCTGACATGCATGGTGGGGAAAGTGTCCCTCTCCTGACCTGCTCATGTCTGACTAGCTACCCTCTGTAACAAGCATTGTCTGCCACTGCACGAATGCTCACTTTTACATGAAACCCTTGAAATTGTAATGCCATTTTTTCTTTATAATAATGGCAGACATTTGTTGAGCACTAACCATACACTAAGGTAAGTGCTTTACATATATGAACAACTTATTCATTACAATAACCCTGCGAAATAGGTGCTGCCATTTTTTTCTACTTTACTGATAAAAGAAAGAGACACAGAGTTTAAGTAGCTTGCCCAAGGTCACATAACTACCAAGTGGTACTGAATTTGAATCCGGTCAATCTGTTTCTGGAGTGAGAACTCATAAGGAGTATGCTATATGACCTCTATAGGAAATACTTATTTGTGCAAAAAAATAAGAATTTAATGTGTATAAGATAATAATGCCCAAATATAACATATTGGTGCTGTGATGTCATTGTAGTTTTTTTTTCCTAAGCATACATTTCCAAAAGTGTAGCCTACTTCTTATGTTTTTGGTATTTTTCTCTTTTATGTCTCTTTTTTAAATAATTAAATTCTTTTGAAAAGATAAGTGGAAAAAGTACGTTCATTGTTCAAATGAACTTTTTTCATATAAATACCAAAATTTTCCTTGACTTTTTTGGTAATGGCTTGAGATATAATACATGTATGATACAATTTACCCATTTAAATTAAATGTTTTTAGCATATTCACAGTTGTACATAACCATCACTGCAATCAGTTTTAGAAAATTTTTTTACCCCCCTAAGCAACCCTGTACCTTTTAACTATCATTTCCCAAGTACCCACATTCTACTAACCCTAAGCAATCTCTAATCTACTGTCTTTTTCTCTATGTTTATTCTAGACATTTCATAGAAATGAAATAACACACTATTTGGTCTTTTGTGTCTGGCTTCTTTCACTTAGCATAGTTTTTCAGGATACATGCATGTTGTAGGATGTATTAGTCCTTCATTTCTTTTTATTGCCAAATGATTTTCCACTGAATGGATATGCTACTTTTGTCTATCCATTCTTCAGTTAATGGATATTTGAGTTATTTTCACCTTTTGGATTTTATGAGTAATGTGGCTATTAACATTTGTGTATAAGTTTTTGTGTAGACATACGTTTTCATTTCTCTTTAGTGTATACCTAGAATTGCTGGGTCATATGGTAAATCTATGTGTAACTTTTTGAAGAGTTGCAAAACTCTTTTCCATAGGGACTGAACCATTTTACATTTTACAGTAACATTTTACATTTACATGTATAAGGGTTCCAATTTGTCCATGTACTAACCAACACTTGTTCTTGTCCATCTTTTTTATTATAACTATCCTCTTGGGGGTGATGTGGTATCATTGTGGTTTTCATATACATTTTCATAATGACTAAATGATGCTGAGCATCCTTGCATGTGCTCATGGACCACTTGTATCTCTTCTTTGGAGATATGTCTCTTCAAATATTTTGCGCATTTTAACTCAATTATTTGTCATTTTGTTATTGATTTGTAAGTGTTCTTTATATTCTAGATACATGTCCCTTATCAGATATATGATTTGCAAATATATTCTCTTATTCTGTACATCATCTTTTCACTTTTTTAGTATCTGTTGAAGCACAAGTTTTAATTTTAATGAAGCCCAATTTATATAATTTTTAACATTTGTACTTTCGACATAATGTATAAATATGGTTTTGCCAAATGCAAGGTCACAAAGATTTACTTCTATATTTTAATATTTCCATTGTTTTGGCTGTTACATTTTGGTGTTTGATCCATTTTTAGTTAATTTTTATATATGACATATCTATGATATATGTGGATATTCTGTTATCTCATCACTGTTTCTTGAAAAGGCTATTCTTTTCCCAAATGAATTTATTTGTTCTTGTCAAAAGTCATTTGAGAGAGGCTTCATGATGGCTGACTAGAAACATTTCATACTTGCCCCCTCCACTTAGAAAAAACAAATAGTGTATAGACAATCACACATTTTGGATACATTATCCAAGAAAGAACACTGAACTTTAACAGAAGAGTGACAGGAAACACCAAAATCAAGGAAAGAGAAGCAGGAGAGGCAGCCTGCTTGGCCGGATTGGCAGGGAACTGGGAGTGACTTCCCAACACAGGGAAAGGTTAAGTGAAAGACTTTCAGTGGCTCATATCCTCACTATGTAATCATGCAATCCTGGCCATGAAAGAGGCTCTCTATCCTCTCTAACCCTAAAACAAACATAAGGATTTGCCAGAAGACCATGAGATGGAACTGCTCCAGGGAAGGAACTAGCACTAGGACCCACACCTGTTCTGAGTCTTGAGTGGCTACATCAAGACAGTATTTGCAATCTTTGCCTTTAACAGACTGCCCACTGTCCTGGGATCCAGCAGGGCTGGGACTGAGGTGTTACTGCTGCTAGAAACCAGGGAATCAGCCTGCTGGTAACTGCCAACACTGCTGTCAGTGTACACTACCCTGGGGCACAAAGATAGGCATGTTCAGAGACTGGGGATGAGCTGGGAATGAACTTCTGCAGCTGGAGCTGAGAAGCAAGTGCATGGGCTGCAGCTGCTAGTGCTAGAAAGCGAGGACCACTGGGACTGAGCTGGGACATTAGTGAAGCATGAGTTGTGGCTGCAACTGAGTCATGAACTAGGTAGGGGCTCCTATAGCTGGGGCTGAGGCACAAACTAAAAATGGGGTGCCACTGCTAGAGCTGGGGAGTGTGCCCTCCTGGGATTGGAGTGTGAGAGGTACATGTGTTCACCATCCACCAGCTCAGACTGTGGCCACCAAAAGCCCCACCCTCTCCAGTGACAGGGCCTTAGCATGGCTGCTACCACTTTCCCCCAAACACTGTCCAAAACCTGAAGATCACCCAGATCCTACCCACCACAGGTAGTACCTGTTTTCACCATTGGAGACCTGAGTATGAGCCTGCCCACACCCTCTGAGACAGAGCATATAGCCTGGAATAATGAGGATTGAACAACCCAATCCACCACTTTGGGCACCTGAACCCTCCTCCTAGGGGCTGGAGGTAGGGTCTGAACTCCTAGCTACTACCACCTGAGCTGACACCTACCTACAAATGCTACCTGCAAGCCTGCGACTGGCTTGTCCAGAATATTGCATCCACCACCAACATCAATGCATACCACTTGGGCATGCTGGCTAATGCCTGTAATCCTAGTGCTTTGGGAGGCTAAGGCTGGAGGATCACTTGAACCCCAATGACTGGGACTAGCCTGAGCAACATAGTGAGACCCTATCTCTTACAAAAAATTAAAATAAGCCAAGCATGGTGGCACATGCCTGTAGTCCTATCTGGGCAACATAGCAAGAACCTGTATTAAAAAAAAAGGGGGGGGAAAGGAATTCAAAACATTAGTTTCAGAGAAGCTCAGTGAGATACAGGAGAATTCTGAAAAATAATACAAAGAAGTCAGAAAAACAATTCAGAGTACAAATGAGAAATGTACAAAAGAGATAGATATTTTAAAACAGAATGAAATAGAAATTCTTGAATTCAAGAATTAGTTGAAAGAAATACAAAATACATTTGAAAGCATCAACAATACACTAGGTCAGGCAGAAGAAAGAATCGTGGAACATAAAGACAGGGGAGTGGGGAGGGGAGATGGTTAATATGTACAAAAAAGAGAAAGAATGAATAAGACCTACTATTTGTTAGCACAATAGGGTGACTACAGTCATAATAACTTAGTTGTATGTTGTTAAATAACTTAAAGAATGTCATTAGATTACTTGTAATAATAAGGATAAATGCTTGTGGGGACACATACCCCATTCTCTGCAACGTACCTATTTCACATTGTATGGCTGTATCAAAATATCTCCTGTACCCTGTGTGTGTATACACACAAACACACACACACACACACAGTATACACACACACATACACACACACACACCATGTACCCACAAAAATGAAAAAAGATTATAATACCCTTAGAAAAACACATGAAAACACATAACTCACTGATTAAGCAAACACACAAAGGAGAAAGAGAAAGAACACAGATACTAATCTGAGGGGCAGAGCAAGATGGCAGAATAGAAGGCCCCACTAATCATACCCCTTGCAGGAACACGAAATTCAACAACGATCTAAATAATAAAAGCACTGCATAAGAACAAAAATCAGGTGAACACTCATAGTACCTGGTTTACACTTCATATTACTGAAGGAGGAACTGAATAGGGTAGGAAAGACAGTTTGAATTGCCAATACCATCCCTCCCCCATTGCTCTGCAGTAGCCACATCTCTGCAGTATGGAGTAATCTGTACACTTGGGAGAGGGAGAGCACAGAAATTGTGAGACTTTGCATTGAACTCAGTGCTGCCCTAGTCACAGTGGAAAGCAAACTGGGCTGAACTCAGCTGATGCCCACCCACAAAGGGAGCATTCAGGCTAGCTTCAGCCAGAGGGGAATAACCAATCCCAGCAGTAGGAACTTGAGTTCCAGCAAGCTCGCCACCATGGGGTGAAGTACTCTGGGACCCTCGATAACCTTGAAAGGCAGTCTAGTTCACAAGGACTAGAAGTCCTAGTGCAGAGTTGGGTTCAGAGCCAGTGGACTTGGGGAACACATGACTTTACTGAGGAGACACCAGTCAGGGAAGCTAAGGGAGTGCTTGTGCCACCTCTCCCACAACCCCAGGCAACACAGCTTGCAGCTCCAAAAGAGACCTCTTCCTTCCACTTGAGGAAAGGAGAGGAAAGAGTAAAGATGAATTTTGTCTTGGATAACAGCTCAGCCACAGAAGCACAGGGCAGCAATCAGAGTCATAATGCCCCCATTCCAGGCCTTAGCTCCCATATGGCATTTCTAGACACACCTTGGGCCATAAGGGAAACTACTGCCTTGAAGGGGAAAAGCCTATCCAGGCAGGATCCATCACTTCCTTACTAAAGAGAACTTGGGCCCTGAATAACCAGTTGTGATACCCAGGTAGTATGCCAGGGGCCTTGGGTGAAACTCTGACATGTGATGGCATCAAGTGAGGCCCAACCCATTTCCAGCTGTGGTGGCTATGGGGAGAGATTCCTGCTTGAGAAAAGCAGAGGGAAAAGTAAAGGGGAGTTTACTGCCTTGGACTTTTACCAGCTCAGCCACAGTGGGATAGAGCACCAAGAGGGCTCATGTGGTCCCTGATTCTAGGCCTTGCCTCTGGGAGGGCATTTCTGGACATGCCCTGGGCCAGAGGGGAAGCCGCTTCCCTGAAGGGTGATTCCCAGGCATGGCAACATTCACCTCAAGCTGACCGAAGATCCCTTGGGCCTTAAATGAATGGAAGGACAGAAGCCTGGATGGCTTCACCTTACCAGTAAAGAAACAGGTAGACACAATGTAAAGGAATGGAAAAAATATATTCCATGCAAATGGAAACCAAAGGTGACCAGGAATAGCTGTACCTATATCAGATAAAGCAGATTTTATGTCAAAAACAGTAAAAAGAGAAAAGAGAAAAAAAAGACTCGGTGCAGTGGCTAGCACACTGGGGGACTGACGTGGGCGGGTCACTTGAAGTCAGGAGTTTGAGACCTCCCTGGCCAATATGGCGAAACCATGTCTCTATGAAAAATACAAAAATTAGCTGAGTGTGAGGGCTCGCCCCTGTAGTCTCAGCTACTTGGGAAGCTGAGGCAGGAGAATCGCTTGAACCTGGGAGGCGGAGGTTGCAGTAATCTGAGATCATGCCACTGCACTCTAGCCTCGGTGCCAAAGAGAGACTGTGTCTCAAAAACAAAGAAACAAACAAAAAAACCCAAAACACATAAAACAACTAAAAAAAAAAGTAAAAAAAAAAAAAGAGAAAGAGAAAGGAGGTCATTATATAATAATTAATGGATCAATCCAGTAAGTAGATATAATAATTCTAAATATTTATATACCCAACACTAAAGCACCCAGAACCATAAAGCCAGTATTACTAGATCTAAAGAGAGATATAGACTACAATACGATAATAGTGGGGCATTCAGTACCCCACTCTCAGTATTAGATGGATCACCTAGCCAGAAAATCAACAAAGAAACATTGGATTTACACTGTGCATTAGTGGGAGCTAAATGATAAAAACTTATGAACACAAAGAAGGAAACAACAGACATTGGGGGGAGGGTGGGAAGAGTAAGAGGAGCAAAAAAAATAACTACTGGCTATTGTGCTTAAAAACTGGGTGATTAAATAGAATGTACAACAAACCCCTGCAACACATGTTTATTTATATAGCAAACCTTCACATGTACCTCAAAACCTAAAATAGAAGTTAAAAAATAAAAAAAAATAATGTGTACGTTAGGCTGAATGGACCTAATAGGCATTTATAGAAAATTCTATTCAATAACTACAGGATATATATTCTTTTCATCTGCACATGGAGCATTCTTCAGGATAGACCACATGTTATGCCACAAAAGAAGTATCAACAAATTTAACAAATATTAAAATCATATCTCATATCACAATGGGATAAAACTAGAGGTCAATACTAAGAGGAATTTTGGAAACCATACAAATACACCAAATTAAACAACATGCTCTTGAGTGACCATTGGGCCAGTAAAAACATCAAAATGGAAATAAAATTATTGGATCAAATGAAAATCAAAACACAACGTGCCGACACTTGTGGGAGACAGCAAAAGCAGTGTTAAGAGGGAAGTTTATAGCAATAAATGTCTACATCAAAAAAGTAGAAAGACTACAAACTAACAATCTAACAATGCACCTCAAGGAAATCAAAAAGGAAGAGCAAATCAAACCCCATATTAGCAGAAGAAAAGAAATGATACAGCTCATAGCAGAACTAAAGGAGAGACTAAAAAAATACAAAAGATCAAGAAAAATGTTGGTTCCTCAAAAAGATAAACAAAATTAATAAACAGCCAGCTAGACTAATGAAGAGAGAAGACCCAAATAAAAAAGAATAGATCAGAAATGAAAAAGGATACATTACAACTGACACCACAGAAATACAAAAGCTTATCAGAGACTATTATGAACAACTATATGCTGACAAACTGGAAAACCAAGTGTAAATGGGATAAATTCCTGGAAACATACAACTTACCAAGATTGAATCAGGAAAAAATAGGAAATCTGAATAGACAAATAGTAAGCAGTGAGATTAAATCAGTAATAAAAAGCCTCCTAAAAAAGAAAAGCCCAGGACTGGATGAATTCACATAAATTCACAACCAAATTTTACCAAATGTACAAATAACTAATAACCATCCTACTCAAACTATTTCAAAAATTCAGAGAAGTGGAAATGCTCCCTAATTTTTTGTATAAGTCTAACATCACCCTGATATTAAACCAACAAAGACAGAACAAAAAAAGAAAACTACAGGCAAATATCCCCAATGAACATTGATGCAAAAATCCTCAAAAACATACTAACAAGCTGAATCTCACAGCACATCAAAAATATAATATGCTGTGATCAACTGGGATTTACATCAGAAATGCAAGAATGGTTTAACATACACAAATCAATAAACATGATACGTCATATCCACAGGTTGAAGGACGATAACCATATGATTGTCAAAATAGAGGCATAAAACTCATTTGATAAAATTTACATTTATTCATGATAAGAACACTCAGCAAATGTGATGTATATACTCCAACATAATAAAGATCATATATGAGAGACTCACAGCTAACATCATACTAAATGGGGAAAAGAAAGACTTTAAGAACTGGAACAGGTCAAGGATGCCTACTTTTACCACTCCTGTTTAACATAGTAGTGGAAGTCCTAGCCAAAGCAATCAGGCAAGAGAAAGAAAGAAAAGACTTCTGAACTGGAAAAGAGGAAGTCCAATTGTCCCTCTTTGCTGATGATATCATTTTATATCTAACAGAACCTAAAGACTCCACCAAAAAATGCTTAGATTTGATAAAGGAATTCAGTAACATAGCACAATACGAAGTCACACAAAAATCAGTAGCATTTCTATACACCAATGATGATCTATCCGAAAATGGAAAAAAGGGAAATCATATTTTCAATACCTACAAAAATACTTAGGAATAAATTCAGTCAAAGAGGTAAAAGATATCTACATGTAATGCTATAAAACACTGACGAAAAAAATGGAAGATGATGTAAACCAATGGAAAAACATCCAATGTTCATAAAACAAAATAACTAATATTAAAATAACCAAATTACCCAAAGCAATCTATAGATTCAATACAACCCCTATCAAAATGTCAATGTCATTCATCACAGAATTAGAGAAAACAATTCCAAAATTCATATGGAACCAAAAAAGAGACCAAATATCCATGGCAATTCTGGGCAAAAAGAACAAATCTATAGTCATCTCATTACCTGGCTTTAAAATATATTACCAAGCCATAGTAAACAAAAACAGCATAGTACTGGTATAAACATAGACACATAGAGAAATGGAACAAAATAGAGAACC
The DNA here is from genome assembly GCA_963573385.1 of Cacajao melanocephalus. Taxonomy (NCBI): domain Eukaryota; kingdom Metazoa; phylum Chordata; class Mammalia; order Primates; family Pitheciidae; genus Cacajao; species Cacajao melanocephalus. Next base: position 20,996 of record CAUYLG010014276.1, on the reverse strand, counting down.
CAGAAATAAAGCCTCATGTTTATAGACAACTGGTCTTTTACAAAGCTGACAAGAACTTACATTGGGGAAAGGACACCTTCTTTGATAAATGGTTCTGGGAAATTGGATAGTTACATGCAGAAGAATGAAGCTAGACCCCTATCTTTCACCATATGTAAACACTAACCCAAGATGGATTAAATATGTAAACATAAGACCTAAATCTAGAAAAATCCTAGAAGAAAACATAGGGAAAACCCTCCTGGACATTGGTTCAGACACAGAATTTATGACTAAGACCTGAAAAACACAGGCAGCAAAAATAAAAATGTTTACTTTTATTTTGGGGATTTAATTTAAATGGGACGTAAGTAAACCAAAAGCTTCTGCACAGCAAAAGAAACAATCAATAGAATGAAGAGAAAACCTGTTGAAAGAGAAAATATTTGCAAACTCTTCATCTGACAGGGAACTAATATTCAGAATCTACAAGGAACTCAAACAATTCACCAGGACAAAAAGCCCAGATAATCCCATTAAAAAGTGGGCAGAGGATATTAATAGTTTTCAGACAAGACATATAGGTATATAAAAAATGCTCAACATTAGTAATCATCAAAGAAATGCAGACCAAAACCTCAAGGAGATACCATTTTACCCTAGTCAGAATGACAAATATTAAAAAGACAAAACATAATAACACGTTAGCAAGGATGCAGAAGAAAGAGAATTTTGTGTGTGTGTGTGTGTGTGTGTGTGTGTGTGTGTGTGTTTGAGAGCAACATGGCTGTTTATTCACCTGGGTGCAGACGGGCTAAGGCCAAAAAGGGCATCAGCAGAGGGTGGAGGGATAGGAGTTGATTTTATAGGTTTGGGGTAAACAGTGGAAAGTTATAGAAGTCACAGTTGGCAGTTTTGCAAGCTGGGTGGGGGCTGTAGGTTTGCAAGCTAGGAGTGGGGTCATAGGGTGTGGAGTCACGAGGTTGGCCAAGCTGAGAGGGGGTCATAGAGTGTGGAGTCATGAGGTTGGCCAAGGTTGGTTACAATGTCCAATGGCCTTGTCAATTGAAGCAAGAATAAGAAACAATAGAAGAAATGTCTCAAGTTAGGCACTGCAGGTGTGGATCATTTCTTCCAGGAACTCATCTGGGGTATACATGCAGGTCACAGAGATTACTGTGCCATTCGTGGTGTGGTCAGATCTTACATTCCTGTCTTTTTATGTTAGTAATATAAAGGAAAAAGGAATGAACAGTGGAGGGCAGTGGAATATTAGGAGGGAATTCTTATATACTGTGGGTGGGAGTGTAAACTAGTACAGTCACTATGAAAAACACCAAGGAGATTTCTCAAAAAACTAAAAATAGAATTACCATTTGATCCAGCAATCATTCTACTGGGTATCTATGCAAAGGAAAATAGATCAGTATATGAAAGGGATACTTGCAATCACATGTTTATTGCAGCACTGTTCACAATAGAAAAATAGGGAATCAACCTAAGTGTCCATCAATGGATGAATGAAGAAAATGTGGCATATATGCACAATGGAATATTTGGTCATAAAAAATGAAATCATGTCATTTGCAGCAACATGGATGAAACTGTAGGTCATTATTTTAAGTGAGATAAACCAGGCTTAAAGGTAAATATTGCAGGTTGTTACTTATATGTGAGAGCTAAGAAATTCATCACATGGAGGTAGACCATGAAAAGACAGATAACAGAGACTGAAAGGGTGAATTTGGGGAAGGGGGAGGATGAAGAGAAGTGGGTTAAAGTGTACATACAATTAGAAGGAATAAATTCAATGTTTCATAGTAGAGTAGAGTGACTGTAGTTAACAGAAATGTTTTGTACTTGGGTACCCAAGTACTTGGAACACCTTAAATACCATCTTTATCCCTACACATTATATACAAGTAACAAAATTTTACATATACCCCATTAATTTGTACAAAAAAAATCAATTGACCCTCAATATATGGTCTGATTTTTTTGGACTCTCCATTCCATTCCATTGATCTTTATGTCCATCCTTATGCCAGTACCACACTTTTTTGTTTATTGTAGTTTTGTACTAAGTTTTGAAATTGGAAAGTGTGAGTTCTCTAACTTTGTCCTTTTGTTTCAAGACTGTTTTGGTTAATTTGCCTCCCTTGTATTTCCATATGAGTTTTAGGTTCCATCTGTTAATTTCTGTAAGAAAGAAGCGAGCTAAAATTTTGATAGGGGTTCTTTTCAATTTGTGTATCAATTTAAGGAGCATTGCTACTTTAATAATAGTATCTTCCAAGATATGAACATGGATTGCCTTTTGATTTCTTAGATATTTAATTTCTTTCAATAATATTCTATAGTTTCAAGAGTATAGTTTTGCATTTATGCTTTGTACAATAGAAATACAATTGATTTTTGTATGTTGACCTTGTATCCTGCACCCTTGCTGAATTTGTTAGTTGTAACAGTTTTTTTTTTGTGTGTGTGTGTCTATGTGTGTGTGAATTCCTTAGTGTTTTTTATATGCAAGATCATATCATTTATAAATAAAGATAGTTTTACTTTTTCCTCTGGGGAAGTGACTGTGAGCCATGGGTTCCCCAAGACTATCCCAGGTAAGATGATTTACGAGATGTACTCACATGACTTGAATATAGTTGAACTCCTGGCTAATATTATTACAACAAATATGTTTATATACATGTGTATCATACATATGTCAGTTACAAAGAGACTGGAATTTGTCTTTTGAATTTTCTTTTTTTATAATTGTATTTGTTTGGCTCTAAGGTACTTAATATAGGGTTTTGGACAGAAAAATGAAAAACAGAATCAAATATAATAATACCATTCAGATCTAAGACACATCCAGATTTCAGAAATGTTAACAATTGTATAGAATAGTACTTAGCATCTTAGAATAGTATTCAGGTCAAGTTTTGTTTGGAGTTTTATAACTGATAAGAGAGAGATTTCCTCTTACATTTCCTTTATCCTTCTTCCCACACATTTTGTTGTATACATGCTTGTACAAAATCTGAGTCATTGGGAACCTTCAGTGAATTGCCTGAGGTTATATCAAAAGTTGGTAGCTAATTCACTGTAGAAGCCACCAGTTCCTACATCCTTGCCATTCTGTTGCAGGGATTGACTACCTGGACAACACCTTTGTGTTAAGTCAGTGATGCTGAATCAGGGGCTTTCAAGAAGCCTGTTTTCCTTCTTTGGCAGCATGCAAGATTCTATACTTTTTGCTTCTGGTCTTGCTTTCTAGATTTAATTAGACCATCCTATCTCTATACTCAAACCATATCAGTCCCTATCCAGTCCCTAATTCTTTCACTTACTCCTATATTGATGCCTTGTTTCTTTCACCATGTATTTGAATCCTAACCAATTTTGAAGACCAATCTTACATGTCTCATCATCTATTAAACCTTCCCTTTTCTCCCATCCTCATTTCTCCTCTCTCCATAGTCTATATTGCATATTTCTATTCTAGTGTGTACTATACTGCCTTATATTATGGCCAGTAGTTTATATATACTTGTATCTTCTCTTAATGTTTATGCTGTATGAGGTGAGGAACTCTGTTTATATTCCCATGGGCCATAGCACCTCACAGAGAGAAGCAAATAAGAACCTAGTGGGTATTTGGTTAATTGAATTACCCAATAGATTGGAAGGGGGCTCCAGCAGGTGTTAGCAGGAAAAGGATTTAGTATGAATCTTGATTTTATTTTGTTAGCACAGACTTATGCATGTCTTTTATATTGTACCTTTATTGCAGAACAAAGCACTGCATAGAATTGTTCTACTGTGGTCCAATGGGAATTCATTTTGTGATAGTTTCAGAATTACTCTTTTATTTGTTTCACCTTTTAAAGCATAACATTTGTCAAGACAACACTCCAATTTGTTGCATGTGCTAACTCATTACTATTTACAGATAGTATAGAGTTTCTGATGTTCAGATTGAAAGGGAAAAAATATACACATAGAATCCCATCTGCCTTGCACAGGATTTAGGACTCAAAACCTAATTTTATCTGTTCTGCACATCAGAAATAGGGAACTTTTGAAGAAATCGTTGCTATAAGTAAGCATCATTGTTGAGAATTTCAGGGTGTAAAAATAACGGGGTTTCCTGCAAAAGGTTGTATATAAACATTGTCTACATGGTTTGGGATGAAACCTATCCTGGAAGGAAATGGGAGGTTATGGAGTCATATCTAGTTAGTAATTTGCATTAGTAAATTGAGTATAGCCTTCTGAGTACAGATTTTAGATGACCCGTCTGAAGTTTAGGGAACTAGATAGATGACATGGTGAAAGCTTTTCTAAATCCCCTACTAGATTCTACTTTGCCTCTGAACAGTGTCTGGCATCTGGCACCTGGCATTTGTTCAGTATGAGTCTTTCAAATGAATAAGGACATGAATGGTAGCCTCTCTGAGCCTGTTAACTCGTCTGCACTTAAGTGTTTTACTATCAACCTTGGAGGATTGTTGTTAGGACCAGAGAAGCTGCATATAAAGTGCCTTGTGTAGTGCTTGGTAAATACTGGTTGCTCAGCAAATGGTAGCTATTGTTCATTTACTACACTTTCTCAGTTTGTTTTCATATAGGTGGTGGCAATGAGTTTATTGCCATGGAAGAGACTACCTTTCTGGCTGATGTTTCCCTTTCTATTTTTATTTGTTTGTGCTCTGTTTTTGCCTCTTATTTATTTTTAGGAAACCATGTGAGAATAGAGGCATTTGCTCTTTTAAGTAGTTTATTTGCTATGGCTCTGCGGTGCTTGGATGACGTAGCATGTGTGTGCAGCCTGGTTCAGAAGCCATATCCTTCTGTTGTATATGAATAGAAAACCCAGAGAGGTTGGATAAATGGACATGAGAGAGTGTCACTGTGAAATAAAGCTCAAGGGTTGGAATTATTGCTGTTACACTCTAGAATCTGAAGTAAAAATGTTTCCTATAAAATGGAAATGCTTACTATAGATACCAATTTACTTAATTTTTAAACTATCATTAACCCCATAGGAGTAACTAATAAACTTAGTCTGGGTTAAATTCCTAGAATGGTGATATGTACTCAAGTCATGAAGGCAAAGATTCTCGGAGAAGTAATTCTTAAAAGATCATTTGGCCGAGTGTGGTGGTTCACGCCTGTAATCCAGCACTTTGGGAGGTCAAGGTGGGAGGATCACTTGAGCCGAGAGTTCCAGACCAGCCTGGGCAACATAAGGAGACCCCCGTCTCTACAAAAAATAGAAAAATTAGCTGGGTGTGGTGGCATGCACCTGTAGTCCCAGTTTTACTTAGGAGGCTGAGGTTGGAGCATGGCTTGAGCCCAGGAGGGAGAGGTTGCAATGCACCAAGATCGCACCACTGCACTCCAGCCTGGGTGAGAGAGTGAGACTTTGTCTCAAAAAACAAAACAAAACAAAACAAAAAACAAAATCTTTTTTAGCAGAGGCTTCACTCTGACAGAGTAGGCTGAAAGAATTTTGACCCTGTATTTGTAACTACTCATTATGTATCTTACATTTCAAGTTTCTTGAACTGTTACCAAAGGAAATTTCCTTGTTAATAATTGCTTGTTGGGGAATTTTTATTTTGCATTTGTGATCTTAATTTCTGTGTTGTTGCATAATGAGACAATAGGAGATTACATCAGATTTTCTATAATCTTTCTGGAGCATTTAACAACATATCTCCACACACTGATTTCCATGCTGAAAATAATTTCACAAGGAAACCATTCATTACAGGAAAAAAACCCACATATTGCTTAATCCAATTTAATTTACTGAAGGAACAATACTCACTTAAGTCTCTAATCTCTTCCTTCTTATAGAGGACTCTTGGATATTGAAGATGAACTTTTACATATTCTTAAGGTAAAAATATAAACAAATCACAAAACAAATGACTATGACTCAGAATTCTATTAATTTAAAATTTGGAACATAAAAACTACGTTCCTCCTACCTCCCTTCCTGACCCCTTCCAAACTCATGAGTATACAGACCTTTTGCTTTCTTTTCCTAGAATCACTTGCTGTCACTGAGAATGTAGTGTTAAATCTTATTCTAAAAGATATGAAAAAGATAATCTATTCCAATCAACTATATGCTTGATTTTTCTCCCTAGCATCCTTACCAAAGAGCAGCTTGGCTTTTGTTTGAACACTATTAGTGATAGGAAAGGGCTTGTTTATCTTCCATGGAAGTCATTTTATCTGCAGATATTTCTGACTTTAGAACAAAGTGCTTCTTCATATGGAGTCTTTATAGCTCTCTCTATTGCTTTATGTTTGTCTTCTGTCTCTGAGGGGAAAAACCAACCATCCAACAACCAACCAACCAATAAACTGACTGACCGAACCTGATCAAATAGGTTTGAGAAACACTGCATACATAGCCCATACCCAAGGAGACACAATGTGTACATGTGTGTTTACTAGGAAGTGTTGCAGTGTGTTTAACCCCCAATAGTTCACAAACTTATTTGATTGTGAACCTTTACTTTTCCTCAGAACATCTGTTTAAATATAGCTTAGAACAGAATCTGGCATATCATAGACACTCAATAAATATTTGTTTAAAAACTGAATGAATGCAAAATAAATCTTTAAAAACTTTAAAGTACACCCTGTATTGAGATGAAGCATGTTCTTCATGTTTACATGTGACACAGCCAGCCTAGAGCAACTGATTGGATGAGTATACCTTCCTTCTTTCTGTGAGCCATTATATCCACACATTTTAGAACTTTAAAAATTCATATTTGGATTTCTAAGCTTGTATCCTCATTGTCACAACTACCTTTTAAATTATAAAATAAATATTAATGATGTGTTTGCTTGACTCTTTTGCTTTTGATCATATGTAGGAATGAACGAATTGGCAAGTGCTTTTTTGACTTTTGTTTTCAATTTGTGTCTGTGCTTAATTGTACAAGCACATGGATTTTCAGCAGAAATCTTAAAATGATGATTTGCTCCATTAGGGTGTTTTTAAGGGTGTTTCTCAGGTTACCTGTTGAGTTATTGCCCTTTATTTTGCTTCTAAATCAGCTCTTTTTGGGCTTAGCAACGAGTCCAATGTAAGGAGAATGCATCCTTTTTAGGAGTTGGGTTTTCTACATAGGACAGCTTGACCACCTTCCTATCAAATGTCAATCTAGTCAACAAGGAACATGCTGTAATGCAGACTTGATCCAGCTTTGGTGATCTAGGCTTTTAGTTTATCATGCTCTAAGATAATGAATTTAAAAGTTTAGCAATAGGAACATTATAAATTATTTGTTCTCATTTTTGTATTTCAGGAAAATATCTGTGTGGAAATTCAAGAGGGTCAGGTACAAAGCTGGATGTAACTCAATGTCACAGCTTTATCAAAAGTCAGTGTTTTCTGTTTCTCTTTGTTCTCAGCAACAATCTTACCTTGTCCCTTGAAGCTGCTCAATGATAACTGGGTCTTCTGTTGCCCTTCTTGTGTTATCTCCTTCCCCTTCAGTCTGTTTTCAATCTAGAACTTTATCATTTATTAAAGTGGTAATATTTTCTCTTATAACTATTATTTCATCCTTTTTCATTAGTATGGAAATGTTATTTTATTGTCACAGTTGTGGGCTACATTTTATGATAGAAAACATCAGTCTTTTTTATATCTATGGATTTTACATGTTGTTGGATCTCATAGAATGTAAGGTACCTTAGAAAGCATTTGCCATATTGCCCTCATTTCTAAAGTGGGAATAATGACCACAGCTAATATTTTACTGAATTTGAAGGCCTTCCATACAAGAACTGGAGCAGGACAAGGATGCCCACTGTTGCCACTTTTATTCAACATAACACTGGAAGTCCTTGCCAGAGCAACTAGGCAAGAGAAAGAAATAAAAGGTATCCATACTAGAAAGAAAGAAGCCTTATTAGCTTTGTTTGTGGATGACATAACCCTGTACCCAGAAAAACCTAAAGACTCCATAAAAAAACTGTTAGAACTGAAAAACGAATTCAGTGAAGATGCAGAATACAAAGTTGGCATACAAAAGTCAGTAACATTTATATACACTAACAGCAAACAATCTGTAAAAGAAGTCAAGAAAGCAATCTGATTACATTTACAATAGCTACAAAAATATAAAATACCTAGGAGTCAATCTAACCAAAGAAGTGAAAGATCTATATAAGGAAAACTATAGAATTTGATGAAAGATATAGAAGAGGACACAAAAAATTGGAAAGATATTTAATGCTCATGGATTGGAAGAGCTAATATTGTTAAAATGACAATACTACCCATGGAAATTTACAGATTCGATGCAGTCTCTATCAAATTCTAAGGCTTGCTTCAGAGAAATAGAAAAAAATTCTAAAAATGTATATAAAATCACAAAAGACCTGAAATGGCCAAAGCAGTCCTGACCAAGAAGAACAAAGCTTCAGGCATTATACTACATAACTTCAACATTTATGACAAAGCTATACTAACCATAGCAGCATGATACTGGCATAAAACAGACACATAGGCCAATGGAACGGAATAGAGAACCCAGATATAAATCCATACATTTACAGCCAAGTCATCTTTGACAAAGATGCCAAGAATCTACAATGGGGAAAGGAAATTTTTTCAATAAATGGTGCTGGAAAAACTGGATAAATATATGTGGAAGGACTAAACTAGATCCCTATCTCTCACCAGACACAAAAATAAAATAAAAATGGATTAAAGACTTAAACTGAAAACCTGAAACTATGAAGCTACTAGACAAAAATGTTGGGGAAACTTTTCAGAATATTGGTCTGGGCAGAGTTTTTTGTGCAAAACCTCAAAAGCATAGGCAACCACAGCAAAAATAGACAAATGGGATCACATCAAGCTAAAAACCTTCTGCATAGCAAAGGAAACAATCAACAGAGTGAGGAGACAATCCATAGAATGAAAGAAAATATTTGCAAACTATCCATTTGACAAGGGATTAATCAGCAGAATATGTAAGGAGCTCAAAAAACTCAACAGCAAAGGACTCGAATAGTTCAATTTATAAAATGGGCAAAATATCTGAATAGACATTTCTCAAAAGAAGACTTAAAAATGACCAACAGGTATATGAAAAAATGTTCAACATCACTAATCATCAGAGAAATGCAAATCAAAACTACAGTGGCATATCTAACCTCAGTTAAAATGGCTTGTATCAAAAAGACAGGCAATAACGGATGCTGGTGAGGGTGTGGAGAAAGGGGAATTCTTGCACACTGTTGGTAGGAAAGTACACTAGTACAGCCGCTATGAAAAACAGTATGGAGAATCTTCGAAAAATGAAAAATAGAACTACCATAGAATTCAGCAATTCCAGTGCTGGGTATATATTCAAAAGAAAGAAAGTCAATATATTGAAGAGATGTTTACACTCCCATGTTTATTGCAGCACTATTTACAATAGCCAAAATATGGAATCAACCTAAGTGCCATACAACAGATGAATGGATAAAAGAAAATATGGTATATATACACCATGAAATGTTATTCATACATAAAACGGAAAGAAATCCTCTCATTTGCAGCAAAATGAATGGAACTGGTGGCAATTATGTTAAGTGAAATAAGAAAAACACAGAAACACAAATACTGCATGTTCTCACTAGTATGTGAGAGCTAACAAAACGGATCTCATGAAGATAGAGAGTAAATTGGTGGTTACCAGAGGCTGGGAAAGGTAGAGGGGAAGTGATGAAGAAGAAAAAAAAGAATATAAATGTATTTAATACCACTGAACTGTACGCTTAAAATGGTAAATTTTATGTGTATATTTTTACCTCAATAAGAAATATAAAATAAAATGGGGTAATGAGGTGAGGGGTGGGGAGTGACTTGTTGAAAATTACAGAGCAGCTCAGTAGTCTGGCTCACATTAGGCCCTGGTGTTCCCATTCCCAGCCTACAGACTTTTAGTTTGTGTCCTGAGGCCTCTCTCATTACATGAGTGCTTAAAATGTAGAGTAAGTGGACAGTATTGGATGAATCAAGTTGTACATGTTAGTATTACCAGATCTGCCACCTGACATAAAATGTATCAATTTATCTTTATACTTGTTCCTACTGATCAAAGCAAGGGAGAAATTTGGGTCTCTTATTATGCAGGAATATTTTTATGTCTGATGCTCTCTCATTTAGAAAGTAGAACACATGAATTCTACCAGAGGTACAAAGAGGAGCTGGTACCATTCCTTTGGAAATTATTTCAAACAATAGAGAAAGAGGGACTCCTCCCCACCTCATTTTATGAGGCCAGCATCATCCTGATACCAAAACCTGGAAGAAACACAAGAAGAAAAGAAAATTTCAGGCCAATATCCCTGATGAACATTGATGTGAAAATCCTCAATAAAATACTGGCAAACCAAATCCAGCAGCACATCAAAAAGCTTATCCACCACAAACAAGTTGGCTTCATCCCTGGGATGTAAGGCTGGTTCAACATACACAAATCAATAAATGTAATCCATCACATAAACAGAACCAATGACAAAAACCACGTGATTATCTCAATAGATGCAGAAAAGGCCTTTGATAAAATTCAACATCCCATTCATGCTAAAAACTCTCAATAAACTAGATAATTGATGGAACATATCTCAAAATTATAAGAGCTATTTATGACAAACCCACAGCCAATATCATACTGAATGGGCAAAAACTGGAAGCATTCCCTTTGAAAACCAGCACAAGACAAGTATGCCCTTTCACATCACTATTATTCAACATGGTATTGGAAGTTTTGGCCAGGGCAATCAGGCAAGAGAAAGAAATAAGGGGTATTCAAATAGGAAGAGAGAAAGTCAAATTGTCTCTGTTTACAGATAACATGATTGTGTATTTAGAAAATCCCATATCTCAGCCAAAATCTCCTTAAGCTGATAAGCAACTTCAGCAAAATCAGTGTGCAAACATCACAAGCATTCCTATGCACCAATAACAGACTTAAAGAGAGCCAAATCATGAGCAAACTCACATTAACAATTGCTACAAAGAGAATAAAATACCTAGGAATACAACTTACAAGCGATGTGAAGGAACTTTTCAAGGAGAGCTACAAACCACTGCTCAAGGAACTAAGAGAGGACACGAACAAATGGAAAAACATTTCGCGCTCATGGATAGGAAGAATCAATATTATGAAAATGGCCATACTGCCCAAAGTAATTTATAAATTCAATGCTATCCCCATCAAGCTACCATTGACTTTCTTCAGAGAATTAGAAAAAGACTACTTTTTAAATTTCACATGGAACCAAAAATGAGCCTGTATAGCCAAGACAATCCTAAGCGAAAAGAGCAAAGCTGGAGGCGTCATGCTACCTGACTTCAAACTACACTAGAAGGCTACAGTAACCAAAACAGCATGGTACTTGTACCACAACAGATATATAGACCAATAGAACAGAACAGAGGCCTCAGAAATAACACCACTCATCTACAACCATCTGATCTTTGACAAACCTGACAAAAACAAGCAATGGTGAAAGAGTTCACTATTTAACAAATGGTGTTGTGAAAACTGGCTAGCCATATGCAGAAAACTGAAACTGGACCCCATCCTTACACCTAATACAAAAATTAAGTCAAGATGGATTAAAGACTTAAATGTAAGACCTAAAACCATAAAATCCCTAGAAGAAAACCTAGGCAATACCGTTCAGGCCATAAATAAAAAGTAGAACATGTTTCAGCTATTGCCAGTTTTACTGGCTCCTGAGGGGAGAGAGAGTTCTTGTATTTTTTGTATTAACCTTATTCTCACTTTTCTTTCATGGCTCCATCCTAAAAATGTCAATATGGGACACATGTTTGTAGCTGTTATAAACACATTCTTTTATCTGATTAAACATCTAGCATGGGAAGAATAACTGCATGTGTAAATGTGTATGCCTTGGTCTGAAATATATCAAGAGTCTAAATATATAAAATTACACAACATTTTTAAGAAAGGACTTTTATGTCTTGACAAAGTAGAGATTTGTAATGGCATGTATCTTACGAAAATAAATGTCAATTAAAATTGCTTTATGTTTCAAATCATGTGTTGGGGGATTGTTCTGTAACAGATAACTTATTCCACTGTCTATTGTGGAACCATTGAGAACTCTTTTTTTTAAATTCCTTTGAGGATTATCCTTTATAAACCACATTCATGTGGTATAATTTGAGGAGCACTGAGAAGGGTAATGCATCATCAGGCTGACACCACCAGAGACCAGGACTTTGAAGGCACTTTGTATCAGAAAGCAGGTGAAAAATATGGCTTCAGTAAGAGATGTGGAACCACAGGCATTAAAACCAACAAGCCAAAATAGCCTAGTTTGATGACCCATTTTCTTTTAAAAAGTTATCCTTGTTCATGCACCAGAGGCAGGTAGTGTACTTTGATTTTTTGGCCCCTATCGAGTTCACTAGAATTGTACATTGTAAGTTAAAACTTAAGATCTGGGATAAGCAAAGCACATTGAACAATGCATGGACATTGTTTCATATATAATGATAAAAAATGAGTTAATATGCTACTATTTATTGAACACCTACTGTTATACTAGGTATTTCAAATTTAGTTTGCATGGTACCTTGTGAGGTAGATATCATTATGCCCAGTTCATAGCTGAGGAAATTAAAGTTTAGAAAGGCTAACTAAATTGCCCATATTTCCACAGCCAGTAAATGTAAGAAGCTGGATTTGAATCCACATCTATCTAGACTCAGAAGCCTATATGGTTCACCACTTGTAAAATGGGATAACAATACCCACCTCAGGGATTTTTTAAGGATTCAATAAAATTAAAAAGTCCAAAAAGCACTTTGTAATGGCTAACAAAGCTTTGTAGAATGAAAGGCATTATCAGAAGTAGAAGACAATCTACTACAGTGTCTCCCCATGGCCATCTACCCTTCAAATAAATCTGGATGTCCTGGAGTTTGCGTCTTTGTCCTTGACTTTCTGGTGAGAGTAGTTTATGTCCTGGGCATAGATTCTGAGAAGTAGGTCACTGGTTGTACTTATTCAGTGATATTTTCAAGAGCGTGATTTCCTTGCCATGTAGCTGAGAGGAGGAAAGAGATCAGCGGTGTCTATGGACACAGACCTGTGGGACTCCCAGAATAATTTTAGACACAGTGAGAAATCTTGTGTCTAAAATCATGTAACGCTGTACCTTAATATATATGTAATTTCCTCTCTTTTCTTGTTTGTCATAGAAACCAATCTGCTTCTCCGTATAAAGGACATCAGTCATTTCTTAATGCAAGACATCGCCTTCCTGTCTGGTAAGCACTTTCTTATATATAGTCCAGATAGATATATGACTTGATTAGCAGTTAATTTGGTACCTATTATATAAATAGCTCTCTCTCTCTCTCTCTCTCTGTCTCTATAGAGCTATTATATATATTCATTTGAGAAGCACTTTTTAATAAACATTTATACATTGTACACCTAGTTTCTAAACAAATGGACATTTAGAGAATAATTAGAAGTTTTAAGCATTTTAGATATGTGAGTAAAACCGACCTTACCACTCTTGTACATTTGACTTTCAGATGAGTCTTCAAAAATCTATGATAGTTGAAAGTAGAATATGTCTCCTAGGTGGGTGCAGGCTGGGTGGGAGGGGAGCAGCTGAGGCAGCTTCTTTGATTACTCCAATGTTTATTACAAATGCTGGCAAGTTGCACTCACTAAATAATCAGCATGCACTAAGTTTTTTTTGTTTTAGGATTTCATTTATACATTATAAAGTTGATTTTTCTCATATATATATTTGTATATAATTTTTAGTAATTGTGATAAAATATGTTTAACATATAATTTATCATTTTAACCATTTTTAAGAGTACAGTTTGGCAGCATTAAGTGTGTTTACATTTTTGTGCCACCATTGCCACCACCATCTGCAGAACTTCAGATCTTGCAAATTGAAACTCTATATCCATTGAACAATTACCCCCCATTTCATTCTTTCCTCTCTCTAGCCCTCATCAACCACAATTTTACTTTCTGTCTCTATGAATTTGACTGTCCTAGGTACCTAATGTAAATAAATCATATGATATATGTCTTTTTGTGACTGGCTTATTTTACTTAGCGTAGTGTCTTCAAGTTTCATCGATGTGTGTAGCATGTGTCACAACTTCCTTCCTTTTTAAGGCTGAATAATATTCCATTTTATGTATATACCATATTTCGTTTATCTGTTCATCCATTGATAGATACTTTGGTTGCTTCTACCCTTGTCTGTTGTGAATAAGGCCACTAAATAGCATTGCACGTTTTTAGAGACGTAACTATGGTAAACCATCCCACCCCTTTAGCTTTTGGTCAGACTTTAGGGAAATTTTTGCTTAAAAACAAGCAAATTACTCTCAGGTATTAGAGTAATTTGAATTATATCATTAAAGATTATATTTGTCATATTAAGCAGATAAAGAAAAACTTACCAGTATATATTAATACATTGTTTTTATAAAGGCAAGTACTTCTTAGGTGTCGAGAGTACAAGAAACTATCTTATTCCTTTTAAATAGTTTAATCAATTCTCCTAGAAATGGCACCTACATGCTCAGTTCACTAAACGAACTTTTACTTTATAAGTGATCCTAATTGGATACTTCAGTCTGGCCTCTGCTTTTATTATCATTATTTATTGTTTTTAAAGACAGTGTCTTGCTCCTTTGCCCAGGCTCCAGTGCAATGGCACGATCAAAGCTCAATGTAGCCTTAAACTCCTTGGTTCAAGTGATCTTTCCACCTCAGCCTCCGAAGTTGCTGGAACAATAGGAGTGTGCCACCACACCTGGCTAATTTTTATATTTTTTGTAGTAAAAGTATTTTGCTATGTTGCCTTGGCTGGTCTTGAACTCCTGGCCTCAAGTGATCCTCCCATCCTGGCTTCCCAAAGTGCTTTGGCATGAGCCACTGCACCCAGCCTGGCCTCTGCTTTTAAATGATTATAATTACACCTATGATAAAGCTTAATTAAAAAATGATTCTAATTAGTGGTAACTGTGAATTAGTGATGACTTAATTATGGCTTTATGTTTTATATTATAAGTGGCATAAATGTGTGACAGTGTTGGTAAATTTAGCAGTGTGTTAGGTTTACTTTTAAGTTTTGGAGATTTTACTTAAGATTATCAGTGTTTTCCAAACTGTGTTCTAAATAGAACCGTCTTCAGGGCTTGCTGCACTCATTCAGACCCCACTCTACACATTTCCTTTCTTAACTGCTTTTTGTATTTGTTTTAAAAATGCTTCTGCCTATAACTTCCTTTGAAGAAAGGGTTCCCAATGGCAAAGAAATAATAATAATAATTAAAACGTTCCAATTTGGAATATAAATATCTCTTTTGTTCTCTTCTCACAAGTTTACTACTTAGGACAGTACTTGTAGGTGTTCAGTGGTAATAATAGCTTATAGATTAGTCAATGATAATTTACTCTTACAGGAGCCTTGCTGCCATTTTTTTTTTTTGATAAGTATAATTTGCCTAAGTGCTAGATGGTTCTGTCTTTAACTAGAGTGACTAGCTTGCTTGGCAAGTATATAGTTATTTTATATTTAAGATATTTATTATGTTATATATTACATATTGTTTATATTACTAGTTCTATACCATACTCTACCTATAGAGGCCCTTTGATTAAAGATTCACTAAATCTCTTAGTTCAGAATTATACAGTTTCTCCTTAGAGTTTCTTAACAACTCTTGAGTGGATGCCATTTATTCTCAGTGATTATTTTCACTCTACTCTAATTCTAGAATACCATACAGTGAAGATTAATAACCTTTGATTTAATACTTTGGACTAGTTTGATTAAAAAATTAATTTGAGAATGAGTACTCTCAAATTTCCCTTGGTAAATATTGAGGCAAATAATTTATCTGATCTTTTTCCATGTGTACTAGAGAAGAAAGTGTATTCTACTTCTGTTGGATGGAGTGTTCTAGAAATGTCAGTTAGGTCATGTTGGTTGAGAGCGTCATTCAGGTATACAATATCCTTGCAAATTCTTTGTCTACTTGTTCTATCAATTATTGAGAGATGGGTAGTAAAATTTCTGACTAAAATTGTGAATTTGTCTATTTCTCCTTGTAGCTCTATCAATTTTTGCTTTGTGTATTTTGAAGTTCTGTTATTAGCTGCATAAGCATTTAAAATTATGTCACATTGATGAGTTGACCACTTTATCATGATAAAATGATCACTTTAATATCTAGTAATATTTTTTACTCTGAAATCTACTTTGTCAAATATTAGACAGCTTTGTTTTGATTAGCATTGTCATAGTATATCTTTTTCTATCCTTTGCTTTGGATACATTTGAACCTTTATATTTATAACATGTGTTTTTGTAGGCAGCATATAATTTGGTCTTTTTTTATCCAGTTTGATGACCTTTGACTTTTATTTACAGTGTCTAGGTCATTGACATTTTATGTGATTATTCATATGGATGGATTTAAATCTATCATCTTACTATCTTATAATAAGGAAAATACAAATAGTAAGATGGTAGATTTTTCCATTTGTCCTATGTGTTCTTTGTTTTCTTTCATTTCTGTCTTCTTTTGGATTGAGTATTATTATGATTCCATTTTATATCCTTTTCTTTTTCTTTTTTTTGGGGGGAGGGGGATGGGGTCTCACTCTGTTGCCCAGTCTGGAGTGCAGTGGTGCGATCTCAGCTCACTGCAACCTCCACCTCCCAGGTTCAAGTGATTTTCCTGCCTCAGTTTCCTGAGTAGCTTGGGATTACAGGTATGCACCACCACGTCCAGCTAATTTTTGATTTTTGGTAGAGACAGGATTTCCACATGTTGGCCAGGCTGGTCTTGAACTCCTGACCTCAAGTGATCCTCCCACCTTGGCCTCTCAAAGTGCTGGGATTACAGGCATAAGCCACTGTGCCTGGCCTATATCCTTTTCTATTGTCATATTTTTATTACAGATTAAATTAAAAATATATGTACATCTTTATTCACTTAAATTCAGCCAAATAAAAATTACAACTAAACTCAAAAAATTTCTATTAGTGAGCTAAATTCAAAGGCCACCTTGCAACTTTTCTCCTAAAATAATTCTTTAAATTCTATTTAGCCCTTTATTGAGCATTCACGCTCTGTGTAGGTGCTAGGCTTGCTGCAGATGTGGACCTTAAACACATGTAAGGCTCATCTCTGCACTTAGGTGGCTTTCATTTTCAGTATTTCTCATCCTCCAGGCTGCATAGAGGGCTACTGGGATGGATAGAGAAACAGGTGGAGAGACCAGAATGAAAGCCCAGAGCCAGTGCAATCATTCCCCCACCAAGAATCCCTATGACAGTTACCACTATTCCTAGTTCCTATGGAAATGAGCTTAGGACAACCTCACCTAAAAACCCTGGGATCCATGCTTACCGGGGGTCAAAGTCACCCACTTGGTCAAGATACTGCTGGATACAACTGCTCCTGGTTAATGGCTGCATGGGCCTGTGGGGAGCTTCCACAATCCTACACTTCTGCCTGGACCCCGACCCAGGCTGAACATTGAATGTTAACCCACAGGGAATTTGTCATCTTTCTTTGCATTAATAAAATTCCTATATCTTTCCTGTCATTATTGCTTTTGTTGTTTCTTCCATAAACACATTAAACCATCACCTATTTCCTATAGTGTGCTCTGTATCTTTTCCTGCTCACCATGACAATAAGAGATCGATTATATCAAGTTTTCCACTTGCTGTCAAGCCATCAGTCACTCATTTTGAATTTAGACTCATTGGTATAGAAACAGTTATTTCCCAACCTCTTGGTTGTCCAGTTTGGGGAATCGGCTGTTTTCAACTATATTTATTATATGCATTTTATGACATTTTCTTCTGACTATATTCATTCATTTTACTCTCTTTCTTTTTCCTTTTGTATTGAGAAACTACTCTGCCACTTTTTAAACTTGAAGTGTCAGGAACTTGGAGCCATTTTGGTTTATGTGGAGATCATTATCCTTATAATGTTGTGTTGCCGCAAAACAAGATTCATATCTAAAATCCTCTTCCTTGCCTCATTGTTATATACTTTTTAAATTTAGTTAATTTTTTTCTATTATTGTAGGTGGCCGGGGAAAGGACAATGCTTGGATTATTACATTTCCAGAAAACTGTAATTTTAGATGTATACCAGAGGAAGTAATAGCAAAAGTACTTACTTACCTGACATCTATTGCAAGGTATAATATTTCATTACATTTTTTCAATTCACTTTATATCACACATCCATCTGGATGTCATAACAGGAAAATGGCTTAATATAGCTGTTATTATTTTTGTGAATAATCAACCAACTTCAGAGTAGATAAGAAGTACAACTTAGAAGGAGAAGCTGGCAGCTACCTAAATTGTTACAAAAATTATACTGATGATCTATGAAAATAAAATTGGGGATCTAGGAGTATTTGTTCCCATGAAAAAGAACATAGGTTGGGAATGACAATCATACATAAATACTTTAATTTGCTTAAAAGGAAATATTACCAGCCAAGAGTGAGGACAGTCATTTTTCATTTCTTCTGAATATAACACAAGAAGACCAAATCTTAAGTAGATTCAATAGTGGTACTAGGAGATACTAGGAGGAATGTCTTGATATTAAAAATTATTTGGAACTAGAATGCTTTAAAGTGGAAAGTTTCGAAAGGTTTCTTAGAGATTTCATTTATGTTAAAGGAAAAATTTTCAAAGGAAGCATTTTCTAGTTACTAACCCTGAAGAACAAGAAGACACAAATCTAGAATGATAAAATTCGGAGTCTCGTGAACAAAAATCAAATCAGAAAAAATGAAACTTACAATGTACTTATTGAAGCTTGAAATTGATCTTTTTAGGGCAAATAGAAGTTATATTTTCCATTAAACTGCATTTCCTCAAGGAGCAGAATAGAGTTAGAAAAATAGATTTAGCAGTGTTATTTTGAATGAGTGAATGGATCATTGACTCATGATGGATTGCATGGAAAGTTAAATCTGATAGCATGAAGGACAGTTATCTTTTGAGTTTTCCCACACCCAAGATTGCAGCATTTCAAATCAATTTTAGTGACCTATCTTCATTACTCTATTACTTTCCTATTTAAAAGATTGACATTAATGCTGCAAAAGAAATTTTAAATAGTGAGTAAGGGAATATGCATTCAAATTAGTTTTCTAAGATAGTACTTTGTGATAGCTTTCCGAATCCAAATCTCTCTTCAGTGAAGACATCAAATGTAGATGAAATAATCAGAAATTGAACGAAGATCTATATAACAAATTTGCATTATTATTAAGAAAAAGTTGTTATTTCCTCTTATCTTGCAGACAAAATGGATCTGACTCCCAGTTTACCATTATTCTGGATCGAAGATTGGATACGTGGTCTTCTCTCAAAATCTCTCTCCAAAAAATCTCAGTAAGTATCTATGCAGTATACAGTAACTTCTTATTTTTGTTTTACATGATACTTTCTGTTTTGGGAGGTATAGATTACTTTGGTACTGATGGAGACAATAAGAATAGATGGGATGGTGAGGAGGGAAAGCAGAAGGAGAGGTTGTAGCGGAGACTGAGATAAATAACTCTACCCGAAATAAAAACTAGTAAGAATGAGTGAGTTGGTGGTGGTTCAAACAAGGCAAGTTTTTATGGAAACTGTTTTTTTTTTTTTTTTTTAGTGGAAATAGCTGTGTTGCATACTCATTGTATGTGAAAAAATATAAATAAGAAAGTTTAAAACAATAGTCAGTAATCCAACCACCCCAAAATAAGCAGTTTTTAACATTTTGGTGTACAACTTTCTAGACTTGTTTTACCCTAGCATAGGGTAGGGAGATGAGTCACATATAAAATGATGTATCTCCCCTACTGATATCTAGTCCCCAGCTTCCCAAGACCCAGAGAAACATTTTCTCTAATTAAAACAATGAGAAATACAGTTCTGCCCATGACCAAGATGATCTTTTACATTTTTAGGCTTACAAGGATATCATGAAATTGACACTTTATTTTCATAGATGAGGAGGGAAATGAGGAACCCCTAGACTCCTTCTGAGCTAGCAAGATTGGGGCTCTCTGTGGAAGTGCCATGTGGCCAACTTCCTCTATTAGATCAGAGTAGCTGGGAATCAATATATTTTTTTCTTTGAGATTCCAACATTGCCAGCCATCTGAAATTCTTACTTTGTTCTCCTGACTGACTGAGGAGGTCACGCTTACTGCAAGAAGTTGATTTAGTTGCAAAGGCAAAACAAAAATCTAGGTTGTTGGACTTCCAAGCCAGTGTTCTAGCACTCACAAGGTAAATGAGTAAGATCATTATTCTTTTAATACCCAGAATGAATTATTTCTCATTTTGGACAAATAAGCAAAAAGTGGTTTCCTGTTTATTTAACAAAAGTGTTTAATCATTAGCAGTGGAGAGAAGAGTTAATATCAGATACACTCAAATTACTAAAATAAAATAGAAAAAACTTGACTTTGTGAAGCATATTTGTGCTTTTTCAAAAGCATTCACATTTATTAAGTATTATTGATTCATTTCCTGATTAAGTACTGCAGGTAGGTATCACTATAATTGTCTTATAGATGATGAAATCACCTTGATATGTGCACTTTGGAACGGTTATGTGATGAATCCAAGATCAAATAGCCAAGTAACCAAAAGAGCCATAGCAATAATTGAAATGTCAAGAATTCCAGTTGGTGATGCTTTCTATCATTTTCCAACTAGCTTACAAATAGACAAATAAATTCAAAGTTATTTAAACAAAGGTAAAATTTCTTTTTTTTTTCTTATTTTTGAAAGAAAGAAAAAGAGAGGAAAGAAAGTGAGAGTGGAAGAAAGAAAAAAAAGAATGTACGAGAGAGAGAAAGAGGGAGAGAGAGAGGGAGAGAGAACGGGATTCTTGTTCTATTGCCCAGGCTAGAATGCAGTCT